>JAHLSL010000117.1:3223746-3340441 GCA_025920805.1 Petroica traversi | reverse complement strand
CGGGAATGGGCCGGCGGGAAGGGGCGGCTGATACCTGCGCCCCTCCGGGCCGCCCTGTCACCTCCGCGGCCCTGACTGCCCCGCGCAGCCGGGGTCCGTGTAGGGCGTCCCTTCCCACGGCTGCAGGGCCTGGAACCAAATAAGCTTTAAGGTCCCTTCCCAGCCCAAACCGCTGCACGGTTAATTTCTCCAGAGAACACCGAGGAGCCTTCCCAGAAAAAAACCCCAAACCCTACGGAAGCACGGGGTGTTCTGAGTTGGAAGGGAGCGACAAGGGACACAAAGGCCAGGTTGGAAGGGACCACACTGGGTGATGTGGTCCAAGCTCCCCGCTCAGGCAGGGCCATCCCAGAGCAGCACATGGCACAGAATGGCATCCAGATGGTTCTTGACTATCTCCAGTGATGGAGACTCCACAGCCTCTTCAGGCAATCTGTTCCACTGCACAGTCACCCACACAGTAAAGAAATTATTCTCATGTTCAGGTGGAATTTCCTGTGCATCAGTTCCTGCCCATTGCCTTTCTCACCCTATTGCTTGGCTCCACCAAGAAGAGCCTGGCTCTGTCCTCTTGACACCCTCCCTTCAGGTAGTGACAGATATTGATGAGGGCCCCTCTCCATTCTCAAAAAACCCCCTCATATTTAATAATTCAGAGGATACTTACATAATTGTATGAGACCTTTCATGAAAGTGTTACATCCAGAGAACAAACTACAGAACAGTGTTAAGACTGCAAAATGTATCTTGATCCTACAGTTACATGCTTTAAGTACAATTGCAAAAGTTTTGCAAAAGATAAAGGCAGGAAGGCTGTAAGTTCATTAATGGTTAACAAAATATTAGGTGTTGTTAAAAATGTGCGTATGGCATCCTCAAAGAGAAGCACACAGGCCATAATTTATGATCTTTAAAGACAGTTTGTAAGTTAAAATATGAATGCCATCTTCTCCAAAAAAAAGTACTGGCATTTTTCCTGCTGTAATTGCTGTAAGAGTTCTCTGCCTGTCTAGGGACAGATGAACAGTTCATCTGCATATAAGGGTGAAAAAGTGAAATTTATGAGGAAGCTTAGAAAAAGTGAAATTTATGAAGAACGCACGGGCTCATGGGCAAGCCAGTAATAGAGGTGCTAGCTACCAGGTTACAGCTTTTAGGGAGAAGAACTGAAATAACCAGAGGCAAAATTCCTCTTTTAAACCTGACAAGATGACAACAGTATCTTGATTTCATTTGTTACTATTATTATGATGGAAATATTTTTAGCGCTTCTGAAAATGTCAGCAACCCAAATGATGGCATCAATTAATTCACTATTATGAGATGTTTATGGTCTACTTGATAAATTAGTAGCATTACTCAGCATACAACAGTAGTAGCTACAAAGTTATCTTAAACTCCTATCATTGAAGGGTTTGAATTTTAAATGAGAAGTCAGACTTTGTGTAGAACTAAAGTGGACTTTGTAAAAAGGCAGCAGAAATAATACTAAACCCCATTTTTGTAAGTTTTACAAAAGAAGGTATCTAGAAAACTAAAACTGAGTTTTTAAAACTCAGCACTTTCTACTTCTGACAGTTAAGATCTAAGACCAGAGAAGCCACATACCGTTTGATTTATGCATAGCCAAACTGGTTTATCTGCTTACTAGACCTATGCTAACATAGCTACATAGCAGTTACAAGATCATAAAGTGGTGGTTTTTGTACTGGGAATTGTTTTCTTCTGACATAAATTCCAACCACTCCTGAGGGTATCTTGAGCGGATACAGTGAAACCCATCCTCCTGCATTTCAGTCTTTAAAAGCTGGGTGTAGCCTGTCTGTGATAAACACACCGACTGAAGATGTTATCTTTAGCTATTTTAGGGCACAAAATGTCCTTTTTATTTTAAAATATGAATATTAAAGTGAAGGTATTTTTATTTTAGCATTATTTCTATCTCTGGCTCACCCACAACAAGTTTTCTGTAGTGGTGTGTGTGATTTGGTTTTTGCTGTTTTTAAAGTACAGGCCTGTGTTGTGTGTCTTTCTTTGGGGCAGGTTCCTTGATCATTCCCGTTCTCAGATCCTCAGCTGAGGAGCAGCAGTGCACACAAATTGCTTCTGAGCAGGCCAGATCCACAAGTCTAACCTGTCAGAGACCACCCTGCCTGTGGCCCTGCCATTCCACTCCTCCAGACACAGTAACTGGAATTGGACACGTGATGCAATGGAGAGCAAGTGCAGGCAGTGGCAGCCTGATTTTGCCAATAGATTTGCCAAAAAAAAAGCGTTCCAAGTACAATTCTGCTGGGATGTGGGGATGCTGGAACACTCCTTTCTCCATTTGCTCCTCACTAATGCTGGCTGGCATCCTCCCCTGGGGCTGATTGCTTCTCTGTCAGCCTTACTGATGTCCAGAGATGAGGCTGAGGTGTGGTGTTTCACTAAAGGTGAAGCACTGAGGACAGAGCCAAGCCACTCTGTGATCAAGAGCAGACTGAAGCCTTGTGCCTGAAGTGGTTTGAGTTCTTTCTCCCCAGGGCAGTTGGCCTTGAGGGATGATCTCGTTAGAGATCAGCTCCTGTACACAGCCTGTAATTGATGGAAGGGTCCCCCCTACGCTACATTTCAATACCAAAACACAGATGCAGGCTGCCATCCAAACCTAAAGGCAGGTGCTCAAAAGTGTGTGGGAAGAGCAGCTTCAGAGGGACTCAGATGGCAGATGTTTAGATAAGGATGGGAAAACGGAAGCAAGTATAGGGAAGCAAAGGCAAGGAAAGGAAAGCAAGGACATGGTGAAAGCAGGCCCTGAGAGAAGCTGTGAGGGGACCAACCCTCCATGAGGCTGAACAGAGGGTGAAGAAGGGGAGACTGGAGGAGGGAGGAGGAGTGAGTGGACACCCTCACTTTCCCTTGTGGTTTGGATCCTTCTGTGCTGTGCGTGTCACTTGTAAACAAGATTGCGTCAGGGAACTCGAGCACGCGTCCTTCATTTCTGCTTTATTGCTTGAGTCAACAGAAACAGCGCTGTGTTTGCTATCTATCTGTGTTGGCCAATCTAAATTTCAAATCACTCTCACCTTTGTACTGAGAAGGATTGATTTTATAAAACTCCACTGCAGTTTCATTAGTTTCATACTTTGGAACCCGATTCTAGTCTCAATTCCCTTGGGTTTCTTTTTGGTTGGTTTGTGTGCTTTAAAATCTAAAACTTAACACATTTCTAATATAAACATGCTACTCAACAATTCTGCAAGAGAACTAGTAATTCTGTGATGCAGCAAGGATAGTAAGGCTATCAGTATAGAAAGAGTGATGTCAAGATAAATGGTCAAACATTGTCATGTTTATGTACATTGTATTTAGCCAAAAAGTAATAAGCTAAAGTTTAGCACAAAGAGTGAACCACGTTATAAATTGAAACTTAATTAATGTCAAGATTATCTGGAATCTGTGAGCCTAGCTCTTATCAAAGCACAATAATTTTTATTTGTGAGAAAATTTGAATACTGTACACAAATAACATTTCAATCATGGAGAGGTAAAGTAGGTTCATTGCTCACAGAAATATGCTGATGCAATAAGCTGTATATTGCATCAGAATTCCAATGCAAAGCATTTAGCCTGCACTGATATGACAGGCAGCCCAAAATCCTGGTTCTGCAGAGCAATAGAGCTCCAGCAAATAATCAAAGTAGATATGAGACATCAAGGTATTCTAAGTCTGTATTGTTTCATATAAATGGAGTTTTATCTACAGACTGCAAATGTAATTAAAAAAACCCAATGAAACAACCAAACAACCAAAACCTATCTGTGAATATAATATTAAGCAGTAAAAGATTCCTAACATTGTTAATAGCATGCAAATTCAGTGGCATGGCTTGTGAAATTTTAGGGCTATAGCAAAGTAAACCTCCACCATGTTGACTCTACTGCTCCAATTATTTTCAAATCTCCAGCTCTATCTGAAGGCTTCAACTTGTGAATTAGCAAGCGTTGCACATACAGTCTGCATTCCTTTGTATTATAGCAATTATTATAATGATTAAAACCCCCCCCACATTCTTCACTTACCGCAGGTAGCTGTTGTTACTGGTGGGGTACTGGTGGTGATGATAATGTTCAGGCTGGCTGTGCCAGAAAAGCATTTTGGGATGAGGCGAAGCATTGTGCTCAGCTAAGAGATGGTCACTGCAGGGATGGGAGAAAGAGAAAACAAATATGCAAATTCAGATTACAGTTGCAGTTGGGTTTCTCTCAGGCCTTTGCATTCAGCTGCTGGCAGCAAGTTGTCCCTCTCTCCAGAAGAAGCAGAAGATGTCTTTCGCTGCTCCACACACCCTGTCCTGCTCCCCAGACTTGCTGTGCTGCTGCTACCCAGCTGCAGGTTTTTTTTACTGCGAGTGTGACACAATTGCAGCTCAGATCTCACCAGAATCCCTGTTTCTCTCCTCCTCTCCCTCCACACTGTCCAAGAGCATCACTGAGCAAACCCTGTGCTACAGAGCCAGAGAAAGGTCTGTTTCACTGCACTTGGCCTCCCAGCTCCCTCTTCATACAGTCCACTCAGAGAACTTGAACACTGTAACCTGCATAGGCACGGCTCACTGCAGAGAAAAAGAAGAAAAGTAGAATACACAAAGACCTCTCTAAGGGAGCAAGATGCCTTTTCAGCAGTGTTTAGACTGCATCATTTTTGCCTGTTCATTCCATTCTGGTGGCAGGCAAACTACAACCTTATAGTTACCTTCTTGCCATGAACCAAGATTTAAAAAAACTCCAGCCCAACAATGAAAACACTGTCAAATTGCAGGGAAAATATTTACTCCAACACCCACCCAACACCACCACCCACATTTTAGGGAAAAATCATATTCAGATGCAAACCAGCTGCTTGGTGCAGTAGTGTCTCAGTGCCATTTGTTTGCTGGGATTTGCAGGCAGGATTGCAGTATGAATTTAAAAACACACAAAACAGTGCTGGTTGATCCTGCAAAGACCTTGACGCTCAGATATAAAAGGGGGCACACATCCAAAATCCTCATCTGAAAATAGCTGCCTGCAGAGGGCACCCATTCTGCTTGAAATAGGAAGGACTACTGACAAGTAGTAGTAGTTCATTGGGGCTTTGTTATTTTTGTTTTTTAAATACCAGCTCTTTCTATAAAAAGATACTTTTAAAAGGTATTACAATATTGTGGCAACACACAAGCTATGAAAATTAGATCATCAGAGAGCAAGATTCTGGGAAACAAAAAGGAATTATTTAATATTGGATTGATGATAATAGGTAGCAGTTAAAAAAGCTTAAAATAAACATAATTGGCTGGGGTTTTTTTAATAGCATCTTAGACAATTCTCCCTTAATTTACTCTTTTTACTTAACATCAAACAACGCAAACAAAAAACAAAGACTAGAATCATAGAATGGCTTGGATAGGAGGGGATCTCAGAGATCCTGTACTTCCAACCCTCCTGCCATGGGCAGGGACACCTTTCACTGGACCAGATTGTTCAAAGTCCCACACAACCTGATCTTGAACAGGGATGGGGCAGCCACAGCTTCTCTGAGCAACCTGTTCCAATGTCTCACTACCCTCACAGCAAAGAATTTCTTCCTAATATTTAATCTAAACCTACTCTCAGTTTGAAACCAGTCCCCCCTGTCCTGTCACTACATACTCAAATGTTTTGCTTGTGGGCTCCCCGAGGCTGCAATTAGGTAACCCCTAAGCTTTCTCTTTTCCAGACTGAACAAACACAATTCTCTGAGCCTTTCCTCACAGGAGAGCTGCTCCATCCCACTAATCCTCTTGGAGGCTTTCTCTGGACTCACTCGACCAGGTCCATGTCCTTCCACTGCTGGGATCCTAGAGCTGGATGCAGCACTGCAGGTGGGGTCTCACCAGAGTGGAGTAAAGAGGCAGAATTATCTCTCCAGCGTATAATAATAATAATAGTAGAGGAACTATAAATGCGTGATGAGAAACAAACACCCACATGTAACGCTGTCCAGGAAAGCAGACAAGAATTGGGACTGCTGTCTTAGCAATTCTGAGAGATTGTTCTCCTCCAAGAGACACATAAATACCTCGAGGAGGGCTGTTATGACACAGATCTGCATGTGTACACAAAGTGATCTTTGCTCCAGCAAGGATGAGAGCTGGATGAGTCTTTTCAAGGTTAGCTGTTCCTCTTACATGTCTCTGTAACCACAGACTTGTAACAAGTGTCCTCACAGATGTAAAGGGCTGCACATATCCCAGTGATCACTGCTGTGTTTTTTTTAATAATTATTTTGATTTCAGTGACTGTAGGAAAAGAATATATGTCCTGGTATCCAGTTTGCTCCATATACCAGTGAGTTGTAAAATGAAGCTACTCTGTCTTCAGCCCTAGATTTCGGCAAAGGAGTTAAATGTTTGCAGTGCATTTATTTGGAAGCTCCATTTCCCTTTGCGCTGATTATTCTCAATAATAGAACTACACATCCCACAAAACACTTTCACAACCTTCCCTTGGGGTTTACAATAGCTTCCCATGTAAAGGGCAGGCATGTTTTGTTCTGTGACTTGTCTCTCTGACAAGTGGAAAGGGTAACAACACAGATCCCTTTCACTCGAAGAACTCAGCCACAAAATGGCTCCCACCTCTCTCTGCGTATCCCATGGAACTCATGTGGCTTTAAGTTTTCCAACACTTTTTCCATCCCTATAACAGCTTATTGCTTTTGACAGATGCTCATTTGTCAGAATGCAAATAGGAACACTGCAGTTTTGATTAGTCTCTTTTGTGAAGTCCAAGAGAGAACTTGGGGGCAAAAGTAATTGAGATGCCTGTCTTTTATCTTTAACATAGACTTTGTTCCTAGGCCTTGTAGAATGAATTTTGGGTTGGTTTTTTTAATATATAACACTAACACTATACATTAGGGTTGCAGATTCTTTCTTGGTATCAACACAGACAATTTGCTGCCACTGAAAATAACCACCCCTGGGGAGCCCAGGCAAGCAGTTACAGATTCAGCTACTGGTCTGGGTTCAGCCTGTGTATTCTGAATGCAGATAGCTTGCCCAGCTGTTGCCGGAGCTTTGTCTCTCCTGACCACAACAGCAGGCTGCAACATAACACAGGACCTTCACAGCAGATGTGCCCTATCAGTTTCTTACCTTCATTTGATTCTTCAAATACTACCCTTATGTGGATGAGTGAGTCATTGATAATATCCAAAAAACTACTGCCTCGATGAGATGGGGTGTTTCTAGGGAGGGTGAAATAATTGTAGCTCTTCTGATCTAAGTACCTGCTTCTTACAAAAGGCAGAAGTCCAAAGGCCTGTGTGACAGGTGCCCCTCAAGCTATACAAGCTATTTCATACCTGACAGAGTGTGTGACCACAAAAGCTGCTGCTATAAACCATCCTATGCCACTGTGACTACTGCTCCTGATGGTATAACAGAAGCAAAGCACAACCAGGTCTTGTGTACATCCATGCAAAAGCACTGTGAAAGAGGAAAATTGCCTTTTTTCCCTCTCCAAGAGTTGATAATTATCCATCATAGATGCTTTGAGTTCCTTGTTTGGAATATGGTAGCTGGAACATGTAGAAAAAAGTTATTATTCAAACTAATTATTATTCAAAATAATTCAATGTTTCTTTGTCATATTCAGAGTCTTGTGTTTTGACTGATCTCTGCTGCAAACAGAGTATGGGTACAGCTTCAAGCACACTGTAACTAAGTTTTTAAAATTGGGATAGACTTCCCAAGTTATGTCTAAATCTGGTATTTTGCCTTGTGAAACCCTGTATATTCCCCACACCCACACCTGCTGCCCTTGACTAACCTCTAGACATAAAGGTATGTGGTTACACGGTCCTTCAAGTTTGGGGACAAATAAGGTGAGTTTTTTTACCTTGTACTGTTTATTGTTAAGGAGCTATTTTTTTTTGCTTTATGATCTGCCAAGTAAGCACGCAGATCTCAGTTAAGGAGCATTGTATACACAAACAACAAGACATTATTTATTTAAAACATCTCTTGCTCTAAGGCTGGTGTATGGCATGCAAAGTCCAACCTGAAATTTAAGGTGGGGAGGCTCATGTTTTGCTAATGGGTGGATATGCACTGAAGTACTTTAGTACACGGTACCTGATAACTTTATTGGATTTTTTTTTCCACGAGCTGCATTCAAAATGATGACGTCTCCTAAGGCATCACTCAATTTGCTAATCTTTTTGATAGTGATCAGACTCCTTACATAAGTTTTCTGATTGTTCTTCCGAGAACTACAAAAAAGGACCTTAAATACTGGTATTATAACTGGTTATATGACCAAATGTCATCTTTGCTCTTTGCTTTGAACAAGTAAAAATTGTTTTACAGACAACATATGGAAAAACTTAATCAGGTACAATATAAGACACTGTGAATTTAGCATCTATTCTGGAAATTCTATTTAATGGAAGTTACTGCCATCCAGTGATGATTTTTTTGTTGTGCTTAAAATACTAGTTTTGAGTTTAAAATCAGAAGAAAGCTTTATATTAATGCAGAAGCAATCCCTGCATATTTCATCCCGAAAACAGAGTTTAGAGGAGTATTATTATTTTGATGCATCCTATTTGGCCTTTGGACTCATTTGGTTTGTACAGCAGTTCCTGCCTAATGCAGGGTGATTTCAGATAACAGTGAGTTATCCATGTCTAAATGATACTCCTGGCTTGGATGTGCTATGAATCCATCATATATCTACATGAAAGGTGCTGACACACATTTCTAGCCCGTTTCTGGGTTTGGGTACACAAGCTCTGTCTCTCCCTATACACCTTGTTAGTGGGAGTGTATTCACTGCTACTGCAGTGAACTTAAACAGTGCTGGGCAACAGCCACAAGCAGGAGTAACTTCTGCGTGTGATCCATGGCTGCACTGACCTGCAGTTCTCCACACACACCTCCTGACACGTTAAGGGCTGAGCCAGCCCAGTCCTGCTGTGTCTGCTCCTCTGAAGGTGGCAGAAGTACAGGGTCACTGCTGACAGACTGCCTGGGAACAGCAATGCAGTGTCTGTGGTGTGCAGCAAAGCATGAGCAGCAATGCCCTCACATGTTCCCCTTGTCCACCTGCCACCTTTAATCTGGATTCTTTGATAGTTTTAGGTATTGTAATTCTGGCCTGTTGAAAACTGAAATGCTCTAAGGACTGTTGCACTCACCAGTCCTTCTGTGATACAGAACTCTTGAGAAGCAGGCCTGCCAACAAAAATAAAGGGGAAATGGGAAAACCCTCAACAGACCTTTTTAGTAGACCTCCTAAGTTCCAGCAGAAGTCTTAGGACACTGTGAGCATAGAGACACATCAGAGTATCTGACCAGGACTCTGCTTGATGCATAACACTCCTAAGAATTCTAAATGCTTCAACTGCTCCTTCTGATCATTTTGATCAAATATATCAGATATGTGGCAGACCCTGTGCTTAGATTTACTTCAGTGTCTCCTTCATATGACTGAGGCATTGGAGAAGTCACTTCAAATGTAAAGCAGAAATATGGATGGCTTCCAATGCTCAACTGTCAGGTTACAAAAACCCAAAATTTGTCTGCTTCTGAAGAATGCAGAATATGCTCCTTTCCTCATGGGGTCTTGTCCCCTTTTAAGAAAGTCTCCATTGCAAGGTATTTCTGGCCTGTAGGTTATTCCTCCATAGGCATATTCCTCCTACTTCACAATCTCAGGATGGGGTAAGGTGCCAAGGTATGAACTGAGAAATAAATGTCTTCCTGATTTCACATCATGCAAGACGGAGCATGGCAAGCACTACATTTACTTTCTTCTGTTTCATCTGCTGCTTTTTAGGAAGACCAAGGCCTACAAAGAAACCTATGACATGGATATCATTTGCAGGCACTGAGATTTAGACAGCATCACTGACCAGAGAGTATTTTCATTTAACCCATCACATCATACCTGAATCTAATCAGGTTTTTATGAGGGTGGCAAAGGCTGGAGTCCATTTTATTCTTAGACAACTCAGAAGTTTGTAAAGGTGGACAACTACAAGTAGTTGTTATTCTGATATTCTGTGCTTGGTAGCCTAAAAATCAGTACTTGGACTCCCAGACTGCTGTAGCAATTTAGGCTGCTGACACACAGAAAACACAGCTTGGTTATTTCTCAGTCCTAATGGACTGATTTCCTTTTACCTGAGCGTCTGAGGCAGTTTTACTACTCTTCCAGGTCTAACATTTTCTACCACTGGGCTGGCTTGGCTTTGGAAATAAAAAAATTAAAAATCCCCGAACATCAGTACTTTCCTCTGAATTCCCAAAGCAGAAAGCAAGACATAGTGTGTTCCAAGATAACTCCCTTCCTAGAAACATTACAAATCACACAGGGGCTTTAAGGTTTTCAAGAACATTAGCCACAACATACAAGGGGTTAAATTAAGTATATACACTATGTCTTTTATTTTCTAGCAACCCTGCATTTCCCACCTCTTAACAGGGCAAAAATCTTCTTTCATGGCTCAAGGAAGTGGCTAACTAACAGATTTCTGAAAAAGGGCAGCCTCTGATGATACCAGCTATTCAAGTTAGGTTTTAAAAAGTTTAAGCTGGCACTTTCGGAATAATCAGGTAATATCCAATATAGATTTCTTCTCTAGGGCAGATACAGGCTATATAAATGGTGATGCATTAAAACTCCTTAGGGAAAGCAGGTAATTCTGTCTTGGAAAAGTATTTCAATTGATTAGTTGGCCAGCATGGCCATAGCTGTAATCTCAAAGATCAAAAACCACATCAAATAGCTCAGAAATTCTTTAGGTAAGATACATTTGTATTATGGCATTTACTAAATGTATATGACATTTACTATAGTGTAAAAATGTTTAATCTGCATCACTTTAAGTTGTGCTGAAAGGACACAAAGTAACAGGCCAGAAATTACTGTTTTTCCAGATCAGAGGCTTTTTGCAGTTGCACACCTTAAGTTACATTTCAAATGTGTTATTTCAGACTAGCATATAAATTAATTAGGCATTTTAAAACATGCTGATCTGCAATTTTAAATGAAACACACATCCATTCCCCTACAGGCTTTGCACTTGAGCTGTTTATCCAAGCTGAAATCAATAATTTCCTTGTCTTCTTGGTATTTTGATATGGGCTCAGGCTAAACACTCTGTGCTAAGGAACAAGTGGGTTTTCCTCCCCCAACATTGCCCCCCATACAGGCAGACCCTCACAGCCCAGGACAGGCATTTAATCATTCTCTGGCACAAGTCTGTGAGCCCTGGGTGTTGCTGGAGGACCAGTCTGAGATTATTCCAGACAAATCAGACAAAGGAACAGAGTAGGGAAGCTCCCACAAAGGTACTCCACTGGCTCTGCCACAGGCAGAGATGAAGAGATGGTTCAGCTGACTTCTGAGAATATCTGCCTACTGCTTAACTTAAATCTACATATTTAACTGCTACAGGTGTTCCTTGGACAAACAGGCACTGCTTTTGAATTTATCCTGACATAAGGTTAGCAGAACCATCTCCAGTACTGGCTGTAACATGAGTTTACAGAGATCCAAAGATGAGCACTGGTGGACAATGCCATGATCTAGGAAAGAAAGGATACTGAAAAAGAAAACTTGTAAAACTTTATGCCCAAGATCAAGTACAGTTACCTTTTTACCTCCTGTCTTAACATGAATGTTTTCTCCAATCTTACTACCCCAAATTATCTCTACTAGGATCACTTGTATCTACCTAGAATACATCAAAAGTTAAAGAATTTTTATATTCATCAGAAATGATACAGTATTCAAAACGACTGGCAAGCTTCTTAGTAAATACACTTATTTACCCTAAAATCCCATCAGCAAATGCAGAAACTTCTTTAACTGGGATAATCCAAGCTGCACAGCTTGGAAAGTCTGGGCCCTTAAAGTATACTAAAACATAGAAACATAAGCAAAATATATAAAAAGAGTAAGTGAAATTTGATTTTTTGGTCAGACCAGCACAATTAGTCCTTCAAACTTGCCACATTTCTGAAAATCTTCTGTGTTTTGACAAAAAAGCAGAAAACATAGATAAATTATGAAGCAAATCTTTAAGGTACGTACTTTTAATGAGCTGGAAAACTCACGTGTGGGGGGAATTTTAAGACGTTTTCTTAAGTGAGTGCAGTATGAATACTGACTTTTATCTTACCTGGAAGTAGACTGCAATTGCAAAACTCATCAGTTTACTGTTTTAATTGGGAGAAAACTATAGTTTTTGTTCTCCAGATAATCTTCTGGTTCAGAACTGCTTATTCAACCCTATCATATTTATGTTTATTGTGTTCTCTGTGTTTGCTAAGTCCCAGCCTAAAACACTGCAAGTTACCACAGCCAGTGGAACCATTCTCACTCGCCTGCCATAGGGAATAACTGCAGTGTAATTCAACAGATTTACTTCTCAAAATTATCTTATGATTGTTTTCAAAGGGACAACGTCACATTCAGCATTTGAATTCCTTTGCTAAAAATTCAAACTGTGAGCAGTTCAGGCCTGCATTCTCAATAGACTTTTTTCATGGGTGTGTTTGTGAATTTACTTAAATGTTTAAAGATGCATAGAAGCCATTAAGAATATGTGTTTCAGGATCCAGATGTTTGTTCCTTTTGCTCTGTGACTCAGACAGCAAATAATAAACACAACTCCGTCTGTTCCAACCTTTATCTTCAAAAACAAACACGCAAGCCAACTCAGGAAAATTTACATGATCAGCTCTCCTTTCAATTTACATTTATTATCCCAACTTCCTTGCTAAGACTTCATCTGAACATAATGTGTTACTCAAAATTCATTAAAGCAAATGACATCGAAGTCTGAGACATCCAAGATATCGATTTCCCATCCTGATTCTGCATGTAGCTTTTCTTCTTCCCCTTTTTAAAGCCCAAACCCAGCCTTTAAGAATTACATTTCAGTATTCAAATGAGTGCAATGACCTATCTTCACAGGATATTAGAAGGAACATACAGAAACCCTTGCTGAAAGAACAGCAACTTATAACTGTCCTAGTTTTTCCCAGATCTTTATGCTCATCCATTAGAGAAACGACCTCCAGAAGGAACATAAGGCATGACTAATCACTACTTGAATTTAACTGAGCTAATATGTATTTGTAATATAGGAAATGAAGGCAAAAAGCAATGCAGTGAATCTGGTAAACTGGCTGCTGTGGAAATAATTTTCTCTCCAAATTCTTACATTCTGGTGGCTTCATGTAATATAAATAGATTCTATCTGTTTACAAAGATAGCAACCCCATCTCTGCTGGAAACAGAACTAGTCATATCATAAGTAAAATATCCATTTAAATATATTGCATTAAGATTTTTAATACATGGGATCACTTAAAACATTTAAAGACGGCTTAAAAGCAAAACTGATGAACAAACTTTGGGTAAATATCTTCCTCCCCCCTACCTGGAGCAAAATTTTTCAGTCATATAGGGGATAAAAAACGTATCTTTTGTTTACACATAAAAAAACTAGGTTTCATCCAGAATATATGCTGTATGTTTCAATAACTTATATTTTCAGTATGAAATAGCATCTTCAAAAAGATGACAACTAACAGTCATCTTGCATTGATTCTCTGAAAATAAATATTACCTATAGAAAATGCAGGAATAACTAACATACAGGGCTATTAAGCTTAGAATTCGTGCAATTTTTTAAAGTGTATAATTAAAAGGTATAATTTTGTATAATTAAAATGTAAAAACTACAGGACTGTAGACTGAAAAATATTTTTAAATATTAAAAAATAAAATGCAAATGATGTATAATGTACAAATAAATGAATAAACAAGAAATCTACCTAGATGAAGGAAACTGTGTTCATAAAGGTTCTATTCAATTTTTTAAAAATTTTTTCTAGTATACCTATATTCACAGCATGTTCTCAAATGCCAAGTCAGATTTAGTAACAAGAATATATAAAGAAACATCACTTGGACACACAAAACATGAAGATAAATTTTTTTTCTAACCAATGTTGTAGGAATCACATTTATAATTTTTCTTATAGCATGTGATCAAATAAAACAGAAAAACCAGAATGTATACATTGCTAATCTTTTAAGTAATGTTATGTACATTTTATTGCCAGTATATGCACAATGGTAAGCATAGAACTATAAATACACAATGTAATTAAACAGTAGAAAACAACAAGGATGATACACGCAACAAAGGAAAGAAGGAGGAGATACTATTTTCTTGATGTAGCTGCTAAAAAGGGCTAGCAATGAGTTATGACAGTCTTGGGTTTAAGTCTTTACATGTATTTCTACAACTTTTTCTCCAAATAAATCTGTGCAATGGCATTGCTTCTTTAATAACCACATCTTAGCTCTTTCTAACGCATTCACTTCAACCTAAAGTAAAAACAACCTTCCATGTTAACTACAAGCATCTGACTTAATTTTTTATTCAGTTTTGTTTTTCAGGGTTCCTAGTAGGTAAAGTGTGTAAGTAGTTTCTTATGATATTTGGCTGCAATGTTGAAGAATAGAGTTTTGAATACACATTAAGTGATAATTTGGAAAAAAAATAAAGATTTTTCTGAAGATAGTTCTTCTACTGGGTGCTATATGCAGCAGCTCAGTCAAAAATTAGTCACCCTGAAGAGGTAGAGAGAATTTTAGCCTAGCATAGATCATCATCCTTGGCACCACTATTTTCTCTCTTATCAGGATACACTTCCTTCAACTAGACAACATCACAGTCAAAGGGAAAAAAAAGTCAGGAAAAAAAAGTTCCACTGTTCCTGGGAAGGGCACTGTTTCATCCCATTTCTCACTTAATTAGCTTGCTGTTTATATAAAAACAAAAAAAGAAGGAAAAAAAAGAAAAAAAAAAGGAAAAGACAACATTTAGGGACACATTTACTTATCTTTGTTCTCTTTCCATTATCAACTTCATAAATACAAAGAACCATTATTCACAATATACTAACTCTGTTTCAAAAATGGAAAAACAAACCCTTAAAACATTTCCACACCTTAATCCAGATGGGTCTTGATGATGCTATTCAAGAAAACCATGCAAATAATTTGGTGCAGCTTTTCCTACTCATCCAAAATATATTTTTTTCTTTAAATTAAAAGGTGGCAAGATCCATAGCATTTGTGACTATTCCCCCCTCCCCCCATTTAAATTCAATGCAGAATATCTTGGTGCTTTTCGGAAGGTAAGGAATAAATAGTTTTCTGCACTGTTGTCTTAAGATCCCATGTGAGTTACAATACAAGACTACTTGTTCCAGCAATTAGGTTGAGAGGAAACATTCTAGTGATAAAGATAAATACATACTGAGCATGCTTGGGCAGAGCACTCCATTCTGAAGCATCCTGCTTGAAGAACGAAAGGTGACAAGGATGGTTCACGTCCATCAAGTGACCATGAACTCTGCTGCTCACCAGCAGGCTGCCACACTCACCAGGCTGGCAGTGCTGCCCTGGCAGGGCTGTCTTCCACATTAAGAGGTACTGGTTGTTCCAGTCCTCTACTGCGCACACTAAATTCTTATTTATGCAACAAACATACAACCAATGAACAATATCACTGTGACAGAACTGCATCAATCCAGCTTTCTTTTTATAGGCATATTTCTCAATCTCCAGAATATCCCAAACAAGCTGTAAATAAGATGATGAACCACCAACACAGTGAACGAGTCTCACTGCAGTTTAGACTAGTTCAGCCTTGTTTCACATCACTTCTTGTTTCTAGTGAAGGACATGATACTCAAATAAAACAGCAATAAAAAGTAATGTTATCTGCAGCTGAAGAAAAGCAACAGAATTTATATTTGAACTTCTGAATCTTAAAGCATACCTTTTTAATTAGCATTATAAAATCTTTCTTTTTAATACAGTAACACTGGCAAAAGTTAATGGGAAGACACAGAGGATTATGAACAGGGTAACTGATGGATAAGGTTATTTTAATATTTTATTCTGCTTTGATCAACTGATGTTAATACTGTTTTTCCTTAGATTTGGAATAATTCTATTGCAACAGTCTCATGCAGGCTGACGACAGCCATTGCTTAAAGAAAAAAAAAACAAAACCCCAAACAAAACAAAAACAAACAAAAAACCCCAAAAAACAAAAACAAAAAAACCAAAACAACCCCCCCCCAATATCAACAAAAGAAAAAAAGAAGAAAAACAAAAGGGGGAAAAATACAACCAAAACAAGAAAAAAGTTCCAGAAGTTGCATGTAAGGATTTTCCTTTCACTGAAGAGGGCCTTGCCCTTGCTTTAGGAGACCCGGTTGACTCTTGTCAGCTTCATTAGCTTTGTCCAGACATATCTGCTGCTGTATCCCCTGCTCCAGAGCCTGTTTGTGCACGTTTGATGTAAAGATTCAATAATTTCATCTGCAAATTTAAGCCAGAAATTAACTCTGTTTAGTATCTGCAAACTATACAGACTGACTATAGGAATGGTACAACATAATAGACATTAATTCCTTTTCTTTTCCCTAAAAGCAAAATTGCGCTTTACACAATTGATTCAAAAGGAACATACATGCCAATGAAAACATCAAACACAAGTAAGATTTGTCACAAGGAAACTGCTCAAGCTTCTCTAGGGATGTGGAGTATGATATAAGACAGCTAGATTAAGATATATGGAATATCTTCCTCTAATTATAATGCTTTTCTAAATATGGTAGTGGTTTGGGTTGGTGTTTTTTTCTTTTAAGTTAATGCTGAGGTTTAAGCCTCTAGTCAGGCTTGCTGATGGTGGTATTTACTAAATCTTCCACTTCTGTCTAGAGAAACTTTAAATACAATCACTGCCAGAGACTATTTTAAAGACAGAACTGCTTTATTCACAGACACACAAAATTAATTGTCCTGTTTTACTCCAAAGGACAAAGAAATTCACAATTATCATATAGTGGTTCACATACAAAAATCTGCATGAAAAAGATGTCATTGAAGTCATAAATATCCTGAAACAAAAAGGACCACAGACTGGTTCTTATTATTTCAAATTAGAGGTGAAAGCAAAATAACAAGGGGGAGGACTAAATGCAAGTGCTGTATGTAACATGGACATACTCTGTTTCTTGTTTTCCAATCAGAACTTGCATGAAAACAAGACAAGAAGCCCTAAAAGGAAAAGCCTGCTGAATACAGCCATTATCACTACTACCAGCATACAAGGAACTGAATGCATTAAAAAGCAGTAGGAATCATAGTTTAGTAATTATCTTAATGCTAAAGTTTGTACACTTGCATAAATAAAGACCAGTGGACTCTCAGTTTTGAATATTTTATGGTGAAGTTGTATTAATACAACTGATATTGTCTTAGAAGTATACACATCATTGAAACTTTCTGGCAATGGTAACCAAAATGCAAATGCATAGATGCAATTATGAGCCAAGATTTCTTTAAATCTTTTACTTACTTTACTGCCAGTGAGTTGACTGAGATGTGGTTTTAGTTCATCACCAATTACTGCATGAATGGCTACAAGGCAGAAAACACATGCCTTACGAACGCTGCTCTCTGAATTATCATAACCCTAGGAAGCAATGAAATTAACATTAATACCTTATCAGTTAATGATTAAAAGCCCCAGAAAGGTATTTACTTATTTACTATAATAAATACATTGAAGTCTACAGTAAATTAATGCCAGCGTAGCTCAATGAAGCATTCCAACAAAAAAACAAACACGCAAATAACAAAGCATGCAGTTAAAATGCAGGCTGCATATTAATCACCATTGATAATAATTTTCCAGGCTGAATTTAAAACCCACTAAGTCCTCTTCATAAGTCACACTGAAAACAGAGCTGTTGCCATGCAACAGGTGAGCACATAAGAGAACTTTTCTAGATTATACAGATGTTTACTTAAGCAAAAGACCACTCACAGTTCAGAGCTTCCTGACTCTGAATCAAGAACTCTCTTAACAGCTCAAGATTCTTTTGTTAACCCCCATCTCATTCTTCAATGATTTTTGTTTGTTTTGCCATTTTTCTATCACTCCATGCCTGACTGTTTCACTCAGATTCCCTTCTCTACCTCTATTTTCCTGAAGATGTATGACTGGATCACATTCTTTAATGACAGAAATCTGCAGAATGCAGCTGCCAACTCCAAAAACTCGCAATCCATCAGAAGGAAATAAATGTGTTTTGGCTCTTGATATGATAAAAAGGTGGTAAAGAATCAGTTTTAAAGACAAAGGAAGAGAAAACTTGGATATCCTTCTAGTTTTATTCAACTTTATAAAACTACTTCTTTCCTCTTGCCTCCCCAAAAGCCCCAGCCGATAAAACCCTACAATTATACACAAATAAATCATTAACAATTTCACACCAAATTATGTAACTTGGGAAAAGGTACAAAAAACAAAGAACTATCTTAAAACTGAAAGTTATCTACCAAGCTTATCCATAACCATGACTTTATATCCTACTGAGATTTCCTGAGTCCTAATCATGGTTTTAATTTAGCTCCCTGCTAATCAAAGACATTGTTCCCTCTATCCAAGGTGTTTTGGGTCAATGCAGCAATCAGTACCAGACAAGTGAAATCCTTCATGAGAACCAAGTGGAACTATTTTTAAGAAGTCTTTGCAATTCGTATGTACACAGTTTCTTTTGATTAGTCTGTTTGGTCTTTCCCTCCCTATTTTCTTCTTTCTTCTCTCTTCTCTCCTTACCTGTATTAGACCTGGCACAATCTCTGGTAAAAGCTGAGTTAGAGTTTCTTTAGATACTCTTTCTATAACTTTTGTCTGCATTTTGATTGCAGCCAGATTAATGGGGTAATCTGCAGTTTGGATAATTGGACAGAGAACTTTGATGCACTGATCTGGGCTAATGGAAGTGGCCAGCATGGAAGCAGCTTCTTCAGCAGATCTCACCACCTATTGAAAAAGACACAGGAAAGTCATTTATATGAGACTCTTACTCTGTAGTCTATTTTCTGGCAGTAATGGTCTTGAGCATAAAAATTTCCTATCAAGACCTCTGCATTATTACAGAAATACGCAAAGAGTGCAACTGGTGGACATTATTTCTTAAAAACACAATTCTTCCCAATATTCTGGGGCTACTGTGCCCTTGACAATACACATATCAGTTTTTCAAACATGCTTTTTTAATAGGATCTGGAATTTCTCTATTCTGCAAACCTTTTGACTACGTATTGAAATATGACCATCTTTGTAAACCTGTAATTTCTTGTGTTGTCACTGGTTATTGCATCTTAGGTCAGTGATCACTGATAGAACATATTTTCACATTAATTTTAAAAGCGTGTTCAATGACATGACTAGATTGCTAACTGCAGAAGCACAAATCTAGCTGTTTTTCTTTCCCTATAATTTTGAAATAAACTATGATAGGAGAATACTTTAAGCCTGAAGAATATGCAGAACAAGCAGAATAAGAGTAATTAGGCAGCACATCAACAGGTACAGAAGCTCAAAACACAACAAGGACACCATAGAGAAAATGAACATCTCTTCTTCAAATTAGTGCTGTGGTGGCATCTGCCTCTAACAAGAGAAACCACTGTACAGAATGAATGGTTGTACACCAATGATGTACAAAAACCTCCAGAACTTTCTCTCCATCCTTGTCCCCTTTACTCTCTCACTCCTAACACACAAACCAAGAGAGCAAAAAAAGCACAGAACAGAGAAGGAACAACAGGGAAATGACACTGAAATAAATACAGTGTATGAAACAAATCCAGAGAGCACAGGAAAAAGAGAAACGAATATAAAATGAGTGATAAAGTCATGGAATGGGAGGAATCAAAATTGACTTCAAAGCCTGAAACTCCACAGCAAATTCCATTAAGTGCCCTTGCATGGGGAAGAAACACTCATTTGGTAATAAATGTGAATTCTTTCCACAGCATCAGAGACACTGATGTCAGAAGTAGAATATTAGGTTGGTTACTGTATCTATGTTTCTTATATTTACATGCATTATCCTTTATTGTGTATGGAGGCATCACAAATAACTCTGAGCAAGGTTACATTTACCCTTTTCCTGAATCCCCATACTATTCCTGGCTTGAGGACTTCCTGCACTTAGGTATTCCTGGGGCATCTTCCCCTAACACCATTCAAAGCCATGCTCTCAAACAGAGCAGAATGGAAAGGGTTGACAATTCCTTGTCTTGTTTAGTCTCATTTCAACCATAAACCACAGTGAAATTCAAAAGCTTGTTTTAGAACTCCAGGACACCTATATTTGGCTTAAGGTGTCAAACAAGGCAATAGCTCCTTTCAGTTATTCTTTGAAGAGCCACACACTGGTGGTTACACTGTCCTCTGGGATGGCACCCAAAGCAATTGTTATTAGGGATGGTATTAACCATTCAAGAGCTTTTAGAACTGCAGGAGTTTTTTTCTTGCATACACATGTTAACTAATAACATCATTGCTATTAAACATACAATATGCTTGTTAATAAATAAATTACTTCCTCAGTAAGAATAGATTGATTTCCCATTTTCTGGACATTTCATTCTGTAATGGTTTGTCACAACCTGAAACAAATAACTGATTACTGACCTCCTTATGAGGATCCTTATGCGCTTCTAATGTCTTCATGATTGTGAGCTCTGCATAATTCTTAAATCTTGCTGGCTGGTTTCTTAGAATTTCTCTTAGAACTTTCAGTGCCAAAGCTCTAATTGCATGCTAAAGATTAAATATTAAAATAAATGAGTTATGCATCTTTAAACAGAGATACACTTTTAACTTCAGCTGCTGGAAAAGTCTTTACTAATAGAAAAAATATCAGATTGTGCTCTGCACACATATAAAGTCTGAATCTAGTTTTAACAAATAAAGGTAGGAAAAAAAATCTCTTCAATCTCTCTTTTTGCAGAAAATTCAGGTGACATAACTGCTAAACTAATTTGACTTATCTGTGCTACCCAGAAGTTAAGTTGCAAACATAAGGGCTGATAAAACCATCATGCAAATATATTTTTCACTTTTCCTGTTTACAATTGTTTAAAAATCAAACACAAGTACTAGTGTCTTTTAGATTCTCAGTCATTTCACAAATATGGCCTTCGTAGAGAACTACTAGATAGAGTTCAAGTCTCTTCACAGAAACCACTACTGTATTTTAGAAATAAATTTTAAATGCTTTGCCACACATGATGCTTTGATGTTCTAGATTCAGAAGCTATAAACAGATTAGCTTTGAATCTAAGTACAAAAAGTGTTTCATTCAATCTACCATATCAGAATCCACAAATAGGAATCCTGAATAAATTAAGTATCACTGATGCCTTTTTCACCATCAAGCAATCAGACTTCATGGCATTTTTGTACTTCCATACTTCTTTTGTTTTTCCACCACTAATTGGGATTTGTGCCCTTTCTACAACTCATACAATGTCCAAGGTACTGAAAGTAAGCCGTGTGCTTTGTCAACATTCTTAACTGGATGTTTCTGAATTTACCTCTTTATCTCCAAGCGTTTCAAGCAGCAGAAGTAGTATTGTTTTGAAGTGTTCATCCCAAACACCAAAAGACTCTTCCTGAGTTAACTTCATGAGCTCATACAGGGCAGCCTTTCTTTCTTCAACTCTCTCATTATGGTTCGATAACTCTTTCAGTAGTTCTGCAACCAGATCAGAATGGTCCATGGGAGGCTCTGTCAAAAAGGAATGCACAAATACCATTATTGCAAATAAATATTAGTGCCTGTTGTACAACTGAAAGGTATTTTCTATTATGACTTGCTCGCTTTTGAGCATGCTTCTGTTTTTTCCTCACATTTGCCTGCAAAATTGCAGTTTGTCTATGACAAATTCAGTGCAGCCAACATTGCTGAACAAGCTTACAATCCTCCCAAAACCCCTACAATGATACTGCAAAAACCCCCTTGCAGGCTAATCTACTACAGGAGTTTCTGGACTTGCAGTACCCACTAAGTACTCAGCATCCTTGTAAATCTGATCTATGCACAAAGGGCCATCTTTCCCATATGACCCTTCAAGATGACCCTTCCATTCATGATGAAAAATCTTCTTTCTCTGTTGGTATTACAGAATTGTTTAGGCTTCTGTGAGACATGATTCCACAACAATAGCTAGGTTGCTAAAACAAACAAGGAGGAAAAAAACAAGTACAACCATGGCTCTTGGAACAAAAGAGCTGAAATAAAGGCAAACCAGGGCTATTAGTCCCATAGATCCTAAAAGCAGTTCATTATGAGATGGCTGTGGATTTTAGTTTTGATTAGAGGGGATTATATGATGATGGAAAAACATATTAATTACACAACTTGCCAACAGTGATCTGCAAACACTCAAGAAACTTAAAAATGGTCTTAATGTAAACTTGAATATCAACTTAGTGCCTTTATTCCATCATCAAGGCCCATTTAGCCTTTACGAAAGGAAGACATATAGCTTCCATCCTTGCACTGAGATTTTTGGATAAATTAACAGAAACATGCATCTTTTTATGGCAATAATTTGGAAGTTCTGGCATAAAACGCAAATGCATTGCACTTTTACTGAAATGACTGCACGTATTAATCAACACATGAAATACATCCTCCAAAATAAATTACTTATAACATACACTGAGAAACCACAGCCACTGAACATCTTGTATTACTATATTCAATACTGTAAGTTATAAATGCTGTACAAAGCACTTGTACAAAGACAACAGTAAAAGCTGAATACCACAGAATTGAGTATCTTAATATCACACATCAGTTACTGTAAAAATCATGCTGGTTTTGAACCTCACATTCCTATTTGCATTCTGTTTTGCATGAATAAACAGGAGCACCAGCACCTGAAAGCAAACTACAACACTTCTGAGCCTCTGTATTAATGGATAATTTATGTATGACTAAAGGGCAGACTGAAATTACATTAAGTGAGTTTTTATTTAAAGCAGATGAGCAGAACAGACAATCATTTTTATAGAAGCAAGATCATTACTTTTAATGGCAGCACTATTTCACTTGTTCTACCAAACTCTGATGATTACAGCTATAGCAAATCCTATTTCAGGGAATGCATATTGACAATTAATTAACAAAACTTCTCATATTTGTTTACATAAAGTACTTTCAATGTGATGTCACCTTAAACATAGGGAGGGAAGGGGTAAGGAGAGGGGAAGGTAACAGCCATGTCCATGCAGAAATATGGGGAGGAGAGAAGCTTCAGCAGAGGACTACATAACTGAGAAACATGAACATAAACAAGAGGGACATGCCTTTACAGCTTGCCTTTTCCATTCCTTTGTATGACTTAGCACCCAGTGTTTCATTTTCAAACATTCACCAGATAAGAATGGAGAAGCTTGAAAGAAGTCATGTTCAAAGTCTACTCTCAAAATTTCATTTTCAGAAAGGAAACAAAACACAAATTAAGAGAAGCAGATGCAACTCCTTAATTTGAATGAATTAAAATATGCATTAGAGAATAAAAAACTGATGAAGAACAGCTCTTCTCAAACCAATCAAGTAGTATAATTTTGACAGAATAAACAGTGTAGGGGTTAAAATGGAATGTGTAGTCTTTTCTAAATTCATGTCATGAATTTAGAAAAGACTTGCCTGCTGCTACTCACAGCATCTTAATATAAAAGCTATGCAAACATGATGGCCAAAAAAGCAAACAAAGTAAGCACATAACTTGATGAATCACTTGCAGGGTGATTGGATTATAAATTACTTTCTATTAATCCAGGAGGATGTGAGTGATGTCCCTACTTGGATGTGTCAGAGCCTGGATTTGCTGGATGCATTTGTTAGTGCTATCTAAGGAACGTGGAGCAAGCTCAGAAAATCTGTATATCACTTCAGGAGCAATCACAAACATTCTGGAGAACAGGGTAAGAACTAAAAATTATCATGTTAAATCAAAGGAATGGTCTGAAAGAAAAAAGATGCCAAGTGTAAGACAAGAACAGAAGCAGAAATCTTAAGCCCGTATACCAAGTGGGAAGGTAAAAAGAACATGTTTGTAAAGTGCAATCCATGGAAGTAAATTGAAATAAATAATCTTCTTTGGAGAAGAGCACTGTTTTTCAAATAGAGACTGGGAACTGCTTTTAAGGAGTCTGGAAGTGACTTACAGAGCCAGGTTTCCCTACGCTACAGATAAAGAGCATTTCCCTTGGGGAAAAAACCAAGTGCAAGTGGTTGGAAGATTTAGGCTGTTACTCCGAAAACCCTTTTACTGTAAGAGAAGCAAAACACTCAAATGTGAGTCATATGAGGCACACCGTGGCATCTCCTTCACTGAAAATTCCCAACTGCCAGACAAATCATGTGCAAAACAGACGTTCATGCCCCGGTGCTGCTGACAGGACTCTAAAAGCAGCTAAGGTTTTCCCATCTAGTGTTATATTTCCACATCTTTCTCCCAGTAATACACGACAGGACAGCTGTAAATCCAGTACCAACTAACATAATTTTGTGTTAGGAACAAGCATCAATTCTGTGGAGTTTCCAAAATCTGATGTCAAACGAGCCCTTCAGGCTTATGGATAAAGTGTGTAACTCCCAACACAGGAACTATAGGCAAAGCATATTTTGCCAAGTGTATGTTTTCTTGTGCAGATTTTTTGTAAACAATTCTGGATGAAACTCTAAAAGTAACACACAATTGACAGAATGTACATGATATATCTAAATACTAGCGTAAACACCACAACAATGAAAGCAAGTACTTTGTTAAGATCAAATAAAGAGCAGACCTAAATAATCCATTACATTACTCTTCCAACCAGGACAAACTAACACGGGATGGAGATGCTTCATTCTAGCCAGTCGTGAGTTTTTACAAAACTGGATCAGGCTAACACAGCACAGACTGCATCTGGTTTAATGCAATATCCAAAAATAAGTTATCAGAAGGAAGAAGGATGCTTATCCCATGTAAAACAAGATCTCGTAATACAGAATCTCAAATATAAACTGGCTTTGTATGTGGATGGCAAAGCTATTCAATTATTAATATGTACCTCATATGATCTGTAAAACTGTGCTTTAACCTTGATCTTTTTCAGAATAATTGGCTACACTAAATGCTTCTTCATGATACGTAAGAAAAAAACAGAGAAATCCACCATACCTGAATCTGTTTTTGATTTAATGCAAACTTAAAGCCAACTTATAGAATAGGTAAATAAAACAAAACCACATGAAAAAATAACTTTGTTTTTCAACGGTTTGTGTAACACATCTTTTACAGGATGACAAAAGCAAAACAGGCAGAAAGGAGGTGATTAGTTTCTCCCTTGCTTTTAAGGAAAGCATCTACTTAAAAACTTTATAGCTGAATAACAAAGAATATCAGCGTACGAGAATCACTGACTATTTCTTGAAATAGTCATAGTTGTGATACTTTGGAACTCTCTCAACATACAGATATAAAAAATTATCCAAAGATATACTGAGAAATATAAAGAAGCTCTGACACACTACGAAACAGCAACCCATGTTCCTAGATTTATATGGGCTAGATGAACCACCTTCCTGGTAAAAAATCATTTAAAAAGAATGTTTAGTCAACAGAAAATGCCAATGTCATGTTTCAAATACAAATATATTACTAACAAAATATTTCATCTTTCACCTAATTCCCAAACTGGCTTGATCCAGTTTTACTCCCTTGCTGTAAATCTTTTCTCCACCCTCCCCCTTTAAATTTCAATCATAAAACAATCTGATAAGTAAATTTATATGGGCATACTGATATGCTACCATAAGTAGAAGTAGGATGTGCTGCCAGAAGTATACAACATATTCAGCATTTCCTTCATTATTGGCCTTAGTCTCTACGAATACCAGGTAATCCAACAATGTAACTCAGACAGATTACTAACAAACAAACAAATTTAAAATATATTTGTAAAAACCGCTCAAATAACTGATATGTATATTCCTAATAATAAATTCAGAAGCCGAACTCCAAGATGGTAAATATTATCCTTTTCCTTCTAGCATAGAATGTAATCTAAATCTTACCATCAGGAAACTGCTCTGCATCATCATCAAACATGGCTTCTTTCAAAGCAGATTTATTGAATGGACTGATACCATCAGAATAATTGTATGGGTTGTAATCTCGTGAGCGTGGTGAGGAGTGGGGAGGCATCGTGTTGAGCAATGATGTTTTGTTATCCAGAGCTGTCCGACCTGTGTCGCCCACACCACTTCCCGCTCGCATGTCCACCATGCCAGAAGCACTGCAAATCTGCAGGAGAGGAATTATCATGTGAGCATGTGAAATACACACTTACACCTTCTTAATTAATTCTGCACCTTCTAATTAGCTAACTACTTCACTAATTCATTTATGTAGCAAAACAATAGACTTCAAAATGCTTAGTATTTTCTAACTAGCCTTCAAATAAGAAGTGTTAGTTCCCTAGATTTTGCTTTCCTTAAAAAAACCAAAAAACAGAAAAAGGGAAAATGTATATTGTCAAAAAATAAAATCATAAACCACAAACAGTTGTAATTAATCTTACAAGTCTGATATAAAGTCATTACAAAATGTGTTTATGCATATATATGTGGCAAGTTCAACAAATCTTACAGCCAAAATTCCACAGAAACAGAATTTTTAAATACTGCACGTAGCATTTAACAGCCCACAGATTGTGTACCAAATAAAATAGAACATTCAGAAAAACATATATTAGGATACAAACTTCTCGAAAAGTTAATGTCAGGTTTTTTGCAAGGTCACTGGTTTTTAAACTGCTAACATGTTAAACAAACAGACAGTGCTACTTAAAATCGGAATTTTCAAAATGTGGGATGCAAACATATTTTTCTAAAGCTCTGAAGTAAATCAGGAGAAATGTCCAATTTCAGAAAAATATAAACCTCCTGAAATAGTCTCTTCCTCATTTGTAATCAATCAGACACTGGCTTACTTTGCTGATACCAACACAACTGAGTTTCAATACTCACTGAATCACCATCATCTTTTTTAGCATCTCGTTTTACAGGCTCATTCATATCTTCCTGACTACGAAAACTGAAATTCTGAATGGCTTCAGTGACTCCACGAAGAGAGCTGTAAATATCTTCAGAATTCATATTTTCAGTGTCATAGTCAAATGCACTGTGGGCCACAGAGAAGGACAGAGGATTTAAGAATTAATTTTGTGACTCTGTATCTTTAAATCACACAAGCAGGCAACTACAGAAATTCAAGAAATAGTACTAAAATTATTGCTTTTCCTGAAACACATTAAGGAAGTTGTCTCTTCACGGGACAAAACTGTATTATGGTATGCCTTAGTAAGTGTACTGCCACTGACACAGAAAGCACTGAAAGTAGCTAAGGGAAAGGCTCCATTAGGTAACAGCATCTGCCTGAAGAAACAAGCTTCTTTTGCTCTGTTTTACTCTGCTGAATGTGAAACAACTGGAATTTTTACATCATCCTCTCATTCTAAAAGAAATCCTAAAGTAAGAAGCACTGATAAAACTCAACAGCAAGTTGACTGGTAAAAGCAAAATTAAAAAGTCCACTTTGCTGACAACATGCTTGCTATAAAAAACTATTATAAACTATAACATAGTCTCCACAATATTAAATCTGGTTTGATGACCCAGTGTGTTGGTTTTGGCTGGGATAGATTTAAAAAACGAGCTGGTACAGGGCTATGATTTGAATTTGTGCTGGAAACAGGGTTGTTAATGCAGGAGTGTTTTATTAAGAGCAGTGCTTACACAGAGCCAAGGCCTATTCTACTCCTCACAGAGCCCCAGCAGGGAGTGGCCTGGGGGTGCACAAGGAGCTGGAAAGGGACATGGCTGGGATATTCCACACCATATGGCATCATGATCTAAGCATATATCACTGAAGGAAAGAGGAACGGAGGGATGTTTACAGTCATGGCACTTGTCTTCCCAAGTCAATGCTACAAGTGATGGGGCCCTGGTTTCCTGGGGACAACTGAAACTTGATCCCCCCATGGGAAGTAGTGAATTCATTGTATGTCTCTTGCTTGCACACACAGCTTTTGCTTTACCTAATTAATTGCCTTTATTTCAGTTTTTCTCTCTCTTATATTGTGGTTGTCCACCCCTACCCCACCACAGGGACACTGAGTGTCTGTGTAACACTTAGTTGTCAGCTGGGGTTAAACCATGACATGAGATGACATATTCTAACATTTGTTAGAGAAGCACACTTTGGTTCCTTCTCTTGCTAATCCCTTTCCCATCTCAGGCCAGCTCTGGCACTTTTCAGACCCTTAAGGGAGGCTAAGCAGTTCACTGTCATTCCTGGAGGAAGGGTGATTATTTCTGAACATTTTTCATTTTGTGCAAAATTTTGTCCATGCTTCCATGTTGGGGTTACAATGTGTAACAAGCCTTAGATGCAGAATTGTAACACCACCAGCCTACATTACCTTGGTGACAAAGTGTTCTGTGATGTATTGGTTGGGGAAGTGAGAGGACTTGACCAGTTTGCTGGGGAACGAGGAGTAGGTCTTGTTAATGGACTTCCCATCGATCCCTGGAGGAGGAGAAGTGAGAAAATATACTCTTGTACAAATAAAAGCTTCCCTTTTAACTTATTATTACATTTATTTTCTGGTGCCCAGAAATATTTTAAGAGTTTCAAGTAAATTCCTGGATTGCCTAACTCATCACTAGTAACTTCAATCCTGTTTAACTCTGAAATTATTTAACAAGGTAAATTACTCTTAAGAAGTACATCCAAACCTATTAAGTGACTTGGAAGCAACATAGAAACTCTAACTCTAGAGGAAAAAGAAAAGGCATTTCATAGAGGGCTACTTATAAAGGCTTCTACACAGTAACTTTAGAAAGAGGAGTAAGAGAAGTGTGGATACCTGACCACTGTTGCCTGTATTCCGGAGATGATTATGGAGAAGCTTTGTGGCTCCATCCTGAAATGTTTTTGGTAAAGCACCCAATAGCATTGTAAACTCTGGAGTGTTGAGTTCAAAAAGGGAAATCAGCACTGACTGTGCAGCCTACGAGAAGAAAATACAAACTGAAGACATTCGAGTTTCAAAGTAATTTTATCAGCAATAGATGCTATTGCATGACTTAAGTCTTGATCAAGTTTGAAGAAAGATGTTAACAGATGTGAACAAAAGCAATTAATATCTGCTGGTAAGATGGAAGCACTCATTGTATCAAGCAGTCGTCCAGAAATGTGCTTTTGAAACCCCCCAGCCCCACATCCTTACTCAGAAAAACAAGCAACGAAGGAATTTGCAAAATGGCTTTTCAAAGGTTTGGGAAGTTGAAAAAATTTAGAGAGAGAAACAAAACACATCAGGCAGGAGCAAGCATGTGGACCCCTTCTACTGAGTTCTGCAAGTGGTAATTACAGATGATAATCAACATGCTTGAAAAGGAACAGCTAGCACTGTAGAAATCAAAACAAACCAAAGAAGATACTCTGATCTGGAATGAGACAGAAGTGATCACAGCACTTGATACTCCTTATAACTTACCCCTAGCTAAGCTAGTTAACCTTGCCTCTGCTTTCTTTAACGTTTCTAAAAGGTAGGCAAACACAATGGGGAATGAAATTTAGCTGACTATGTATTCTGAACATGAAAACTGTGGAGTATTTGTACTGGATGTCATCTCCCATACTCTTAATTTAATCAGTTCATCTTGACCATCACCTTCATACTACAGCTTGTTTTACGTATGTTGGGTTTTTTTTTTACCTGAATAAAAAAAAGAGCTCTCTCTACTGACAAAGCAACACAGTAAATTACACAATAGTTGGATCCCCTCTAGTACAGGAATTCTGATTGAAAGACTTAAGTAATGTCTGTACAGTTTGACGAAGATTCACCAGACAGTGTAACAAACCTGTCAACATAGTAACTAAACTAACAAGGGCAAAGGAGAGCTGGAAGAAGTTCTCCAGAATTACTTCTTTGTAGTAAAAGACTGTGGTTGTAAGATTAACCAACTATGTATAGTTTATACAGTTCACCATCAAGGTCTGCCATGCACTGGAGAGAACCAGTGCCTCATGCTAAATGGAATGATAGGCAGCTTGTTTAACCACCAATACACTCCAAGCAAGTAGTTTAGAAAATTCTTTTAGACATTTATTTCCCTCCTTTTGCTACCAGAGCAATGAACTGTAGCATTTTTTAATTAAAGTGGAAAGCCAAGGTATGAGCACACATACCTGCACACATCTCAGTATTAAGTTTAATGACAAAAATCCGAGCATGTCAGATTGCCACAAATATCTTTGCATACTCATGACTGGTTGTTTTCTTTATTTCCTTCTTCCTCTGATAGCCTTCCCTTCAAGTGATCACCATGAATGTCCTCTGCAATCAGCCTTTGGTGTTCCTCTTGTCCTTGTTATTTTAAACGGTCAGTCTTTTAATCAAAACTGACACAAAGCAAAACCAAGACAAATCCAGCAGCTGAGCAGAGGTTTGGGAATCACCACTTTCATTTTTCTGTCTGATTAGCCAGACTTGCTCCTTAATACTGTGTCTATTTAAGCTGCTATTAATAGAATACAATAGGCGGTCCAGGATTGTATCAGGATAGAAACCGATACCATCAAGTCTGCCTAAAATGAAGCTCTGCCTGAAGTATCGAAATTGATACTGACTTGCAGAAGGCTTTAAAATGCAATTATCTATTTTCTCTCTTTCTTCCTTGCCAAAGAAACCCTGCATTTTAGAGCATTTGGAAGCTTTTATTCTCCCCAGCTTAAGGTCTCTCCTGAGACTTAAATTCAGCCACAGAGAGACCATCTTTAAAAGACTGCAATAAGGATTAGAAATATTTCTTTGGTTTTGCTTTCTTCTTAGAAGAACTCTAAGAATAGATTCAAACTCTTTACAGAAGCATTCTAATCTAAATTTTGAAACAGAATTTTAGCTTTCAGAAAGAAGTCCCATGTCACTGAACTACACTAAGAGTGCCTAACTTCAGGCCCATAAACTAAGATTATTCATAATTCTTAGCACTGGAGATGTTTTTACTAAGGAAAAAACCAAACGCACAAATTACACAGAAATTACTTGGAAAAAGCTTTTAATTTAAAGAAATCATATGAAGGACTATAAAGCTTAATTCAACTAAATAAAATTTAAAAGTCTGTGATAGCAGTTGAGAAGGTTGCTAAGAGAATTAAACCTTTTGTACCATCAAAATAAACATTGTGACTTCTTGTTGGTAAGATTTTATTTTCAAGAGCTAAAAGATTTTTGCAATTAGTTGCCTGTAACAGTGTTATGGAAAGAAAAAATAAAATCAGAAAACCAACATAATTAAGGTGTTCCAGATGATTAAATTCACTGGTAATTCTTTCCATTATTCAGTTACTTATTGACATAAAAATGCTTATTAGAGTTATGAACCATCAGATAAGACAGCTTGCCACGTGTCTCAGTACTAAAACTTCACTGATTTAGAAGATAGTGCTGCTTCAATTCTCCTCCTGTTTTATGATATGTTACTAGAACATGATACCCAGGCAAGAAAAGTCCTTTGGATGTAATCTATTACTGTTTTCTCATACTCATGAAGTTATACAAGAAGTGAATGACTAAACATTACCTCCAACACAAAAACTCTCTGGTGTTTTTTTATTATGTATTACAAATATTCTAGATACTTGTAAGTATCTGAAAGTCTTCTAAGTTATTTTTATTTTCGTTTTCTTCACATTATTATTTGTGAGACAGCTCCTACTATTCTCTCCTACATCCCTCCTAAGCAAAGGAAATTACTCTTTCCACGAAAGATGAAGCTGTCAAAACTCAATTGAAAAAAGCAAAACAAATCTAAATGAATTAATTGTTGCAGCTTTCCAAACTGCAGGTACAGACAGAAAGAGACAGAAGAGTTAGTTCTCTGTGTCAAAGACACTTCCACTGAGGAAGTGTAAAAGTTAATACAGCTTTATAGAGTTAATATGCTGAAAATGGCAGCTACACAGCATGGCAAGTAACCACCAGAAAAACAAAACTCTATTCCATCAAACTGCAAATAAAATGAAAGTATTTTTTGCTTTCTGTAAATTGAAGTACTATTTAGAAACCCTTTCCAAAGACTGCACTAGTACATTTCTTCTGGTTATTTAGTATCCCTCCTACATCTATGCAGCTCACAAATGTTGATTTTCACTTCACAACATTAAAAGGAAAAGGGAGGTTTGCACTGAAGTGCTGCATTAAAAGAATAAGCCTTGGATACTACCTTACCAAAGCACAAACCTTCCATGTCCAAGGTTCCACAGCTATCTCCCTACCTTTTGTTAAAAAAAAAGGACTCTGGAAAATCCAACAGAGATTTACAAACTGAGTTTGCTACCAAATTTACCACTTGAGAATGGGTTATTTAGTATCCCAAAGTGTGGTCTCTGAAGCAATATTAAACTGTACCAAAAGTGGCCACTAACGATATTTTAGTATTAGACAGCACTTGCAATGAAGAATGATGAATTATGAAACAGAATCTCAACACATTAACATTTATAAAAACACAACCCGTAATGGAGAGATGAAAGATTAATTAATTTAAAAATTTGGCTTAAATATTCTTAATTACCTGGAATGTTTTGCAATTCTAAGGACACATTAACAAACATACCTTCCTAACATCTGAGCTTTTAGGTTCTGTGGTCCAGGTGATGATTCGAGACACTGCTAACCTAGTTTCACTTGAATTTACAAAATCTCCTGGATCCATCTGCTGCGCAAGAGTTTCTATGTATTTTAGGATTGCAACTTTGACCTGCAAAGAGAAACAGAGTCAGGTGGACAATAAAAATGGAGTCCTGCAAGAACAACTGAACTCACAGAGTAGTGTTCATTCCTTAAAATAAAGATTTTTTTTTCCCAATTAAACAACATGTTTTAAGCATTAATATAAAATTTTTTGCATTAAATCAATTTACAAGTGAATTTAACATTTGAAGAAGGGAGTTATTTCACAGAAATTCAAATACTCGTAGAAAGTTTACATTTCACTGCTAGCAACTAGATATCATTGCATATGCAGAAGCTTAAAAAAAAGAAACTAAGAAAATAATTATTAAGAAAGTTTTTCAAGTATTAAAATGAAAAATGAACATCATCTGATGAACCAGTGGTCACTTCTTACTAGCTCCTACCATGTAGTTAACACTCAGTGCTTTTTCATAAAACTTCAGGTTGATCAGTCAGTCTCTGGAAATAAGACATAGAATCTTCCCATCAATACTAAAAATGTTTGGAATAGAATTTCTAGGAAAGACTTAAGATATTTGTTTGAAGGCACTTAGATGAAAGAGACATGGATTTACCAGAAGGGCAGAAAACCTCCTGTACTCCCCCATTTATCTGATCATTCTTATTCCACTAACTTGTTTTACTCCCTATGCAGAATCCCTGTTTTGTATATCCCAGATTGCAGTGTCTCTCTGGCTTCTGCAATACTGCACCACTGAACAGTTTTGGGCAAAGGGCTATTATGCCTGTATATACCAAAAGTATTTGCTTCCTCAGCTCCTACTGCATCCGAAATTTGTCAACCAATCCGTCAATGAAAGTTGTGCACATTTATTTAGACTATCCACCAAATTTAGCTGCTTTTATTTCCACTAGTAATTATGGTGAACCAAAAACACCCACCAGGAAGGAGAGACCTACATCTATCATAACCACAGAGAAAAGGAGTTCTGGGTGTATTTCTGGTTTTTCATGGCTTGTAGCACAACTGTTCTGAGCAAAGCTATTGACAAATTTCTCTTGGTCATGAAACTTGCATGCTATTAAAAACTCAAGATACACTAGCACAGAAAGGAGGATTAATAACGAATACTTCATTTTCACAGCAGCTGAAATTACACAAGCAGCAGCTGGGGGCTTTCATCTTATGCAGATCAGTACCAACAAATGCACACTACCTGCTAGGTGTTTTCCAAGGAAAAAACAAGCCATGAATACACATCTCTGCAGCAAAAAGCCTTAGGCCACATGGCTTTCCAAATTCAAAGAAATAGCTAAGATTCCTAGATTATGTAGGGAGACCACTGTGACACCACTATATTTGATTACTGAGCATTTAAATAAATCTAAAATAACACTTGCAAAAGTTGCTGTTAAGGACTGTTACTCTTAGAACACCCAGAGGCATTTCTCCCAATGAAGAGACAGACTCTGAAATACTTTATCTGAGACAGCAGGATTACTTAGTGTTTGAAATGCTTGCTGAGGTACTTCCACAGACTTTTGCAAAGATGGAGGCTCTCAGACAGAACAGCACTGAACAGAAGACAAATGGAGGGAGTACTTACTAATAAAGCTTTTCACAGTGACAGAGATTCCCAAAGCTAAATTTGACAGCTGTTTTGAAATAGAAGCATTATTTCACTTATTGCTTTCGGGAGAAGAAAGTCTGGAAGGGCTATACCTTTCTATGGTCAGATATAATGAGCCAGTATTACTACAGATTAAAAATCCCATGCTGAAGTGAAACTCCCTAAGAGCAGCAAATCTATTTTAGATGTATCTTTGCCAACATTTCCAGGAAGTGCATACAGAGTTGAAATTTAGAAATAAGAAGGCTAACATCTTCAACAACCTATTCAATCTCTTCAAAAATCCATTTAATCTTTCTGAGGGAAAAATTTTTGGTCTGCAATGAAAGCATCTCCAGAATTCTTACGACTATTTCCTGATAAGTTGAAACCACTCTCTGTGAAGTTGTTTAATACTGTCTTGACTTTTTTGTACTCTTCTAGGCTGAATTTATTGCATTTTGGCTAGATTATAAATACTGGGGCACTTTTCCTGTACAGCATATAACACAGAGAGACATTTTGTTCAAGGACAGTACTCCTGTAGTAAGTGAGCTGAAATTTAGATCAAGCCACAATTAGCACTGTGACTTACAAAAAACCAAAAATTATATATAAACGGACCTAAAGTGCTTCACAAATGTCTTTCACACATACTGAAACTAGAAATTCTGGCACAAAAGTATGTGCAACGACCTCCAGAGATTCAGTAAGTACTGTAAGGATGCTACACAGTCAGTACCACAGGGCCTCTTGCTTTCTTGTCCTGTGAAAAATTTGAGATGTACAGGGTTTATTTTGCTGCATCAAGGTAAGAGAACAGAAATATTTCATGTAACAGGGAAAGAAAAAGAAGAACAGAATACAGAGAAGGTGCTTTTACTTAAACCAAAAAACAGTCTGGTTTAAACCTCTCACAGTGGCTTCCTAGGACATGAAAGGAATATTGCTTATATTCTATCTGCCTTACTCAGATAGAATATAAGCAATCACTCAAAGTGACTTTCAGACTGCCACATCCCAGGTATCTAAGTTACTGAACACTTAGAAATGATTGCCTGTATCATTATATAACCAAATGACTAAAATATACACTAAAGGGCTCTCTCATTATTGTGAATCTGTGTTACTCAGGATTTTTCAAATCCAGAAATTTTAATATTGACTTAGATTAACAAAAAAAAATCTTTTGATCAGATGTGGCAAAAACCTTTGTCAACAAATCATTATTTCCAAAGTAAAGAAGTATTCAGAAACTTGAACTTTGGTCACAATGCTTAAATCAACTTCTCCCTAAAGCTGAATTGATTTGAAACCCAAGAAAAACGAAGTGATGATTGGAAGTGTATTTCAGGACAATATCCATCCTTTGGAAACTGTACGTTTTGCCCCTGCAAAAATAAGCTAAATAGATTGTATCTCATCTAGAACATTTGACTCCTTTGACCATCCAAACATTTGACCAAAACAAACACATACATGTGCCACCTCTATATTGAGTCTCAGCAATTCACCACATTTAAGTGTAAAATAACTGCATAAGTAAGGGAGATATAGCACAATAAACTAAGCTGCATCCTCCATGGATTAGATTAGTAGAATTCTATCTTCTCTATGGTTGGTCTTCTTACTGTCCAACTATCCAAATCCACCTCTGTGGCCACTCTAAATAAACTCAAGATTTACGGTCTGAGACTTAGCTGGCTTCCTAAGTGTAAGAATGACAATGACAGTTTACTCCCAAGGATCATATTTATTTACTACTATCATGAGAATAACAGGGGAGAAAGTAATTTCTATTAGGGAATTATTCCATGGCTCAAAATTGTGATCTACCATTCCTCCTTATATCTGACTATCGTTAGGGATGCTGAAAATCCTCTCTGATTTTTTTCCTGTCACAATGAATGCTGTTTCTCAGCATATCTAGAACAAAGGCAAGGAGGTAATTTATCAAAGAACAAAAGCTTAAGACTCCAAGAATTGGACCAGTCCTCTGTGATTAGCAATTACTGTGATAGACATCTGGGTGCACTGAAGATAGGATTTAGGCAAAATAGTGAATAATGTGGATATTAAACCTGCGATCTGTGGGCAATAACTTCACTGTCTGAATCCTGAAGTTGTTATTAACACATAAAAAGTAAGTAGGGGGAGATTCCACTTTCTTCTGGGAAAAAAGCTTACCTTCTCTTACACAGTTACATACTTTACTGTTACAACAATTCAGTCTAAATACTCTTGATTTTGCTTCAAGCTAACAGGTGTTCTTCTACAGAGGTAACTTTTGCCAACATCTTGATTTCCGAATTTTTTCTCAAAATTATTTTCAGAATGTCTTCCCATCAAGTGATTCATATTTCCTAATTCCTTCTAGGCCATTTAGGGAATAATCTTGAACTTAGTCCCAACTCAGCCTAGTAGGAGTCCATGTCTCTTTCCAAATTTACACTCTCAGCTTTGAAACATGCTCGATATACCTTTACCAGCTATACTACGGTATGGAAATAAGAACATCTCAACCATCAAATCCACCTTCCTGGGGAGGAAAACCAAGTAAAATAAAACAATCTCAATTTGATCCAAGGATTCATTTAAACAACAAACTAATTTTTACTACCTCATTTGCTGTCTTCAATAAATGACAGCAGTCCCTTTTTAACACAGCTCTACGAAGCAACAGTGGTCAACGTATCAACTGTCCTCAAAAGTTTAAAAATGTAAGTTTTACTGCATTGTAGACAAAAAAGGCATATTCATGTGACTTTAGGTTCAACAGCTTGGGAATAGTCATATTCTTGTGCAGTATCCAACTGTGTAAAAACATTTCGTGCAGGATAGAGCAGAAGATGCCAGATATCATATGCTTGTTATTTCCCCATTCACATCACTTATAAATCTTCTTAGGATTTTATGCATTTATTCTAAAATCAGCACTTTTTAGAACTGCAAATGCACTCCAGAATACATTTTTACTTTTCAGATATGCTGGCAGGTTTATGGACTACAGATTCTTATGTAAAAATGTGTGTAATTATAAAGCTACACACTGCTTTCAGAGAAGTAAAGTGTATCACAGAAGGAGATGATTTTTAATATAGTAACTCAAGTTCACATTAATATTAGAATAATTTAAAATAACTCAAGGCCTAACAGGCTGAACACAGGAAAAAATATATATGAACTAGGGAAAAAAGTATGGGAAATCACAAACATAAAATTAGAAAAGACTTGATAGAGCGAGTTTGCATAACCAGCTTGATGTTAGGCAGCCACATTTTTGTTGCACATTTTAACTGTACTGTGTTTTTATTAAATCTCTCTTGCAGCAAACATTTTCATACTAGTGTCATGTTTAAAACTGAACATCTGCATGCTTAAAGTTTCCCGCAAAGGTTAGTAGCAGCATACAATGCATTCAAATAAAAATTATTGGTAACACTGTAAGAGCTTCACATAGGGTTAAGAATAAAGGCAGTAATTCAGACAAAAACCTTTGAGCTCCAAAAAGAGCGAAGCTGGTCCTGGAGTGCTGGCTTGACTGTCTGAAAGTTTACAAAAACAAAATCCACTAATTGAAAACCTTTTTTTTTTCCTTTATTTTTACATAAAACAAAAATAACAATCCAAATTCAAAAATTACGACAAGGAAATTTCTATTAATGAAGATCTCTGCTTGCAGAGCAAGCCTAAAAAGTCTTACCTTCAGGCTAGGTGTTTGGGTCTGATCAACAGTAAATCTCATTAAAATACTAAACTGGAGGTCATTTGGAAAAGATTCCCTGTAAACAAACAAAATAATTTAAGTTACGTTAAATTTTCTTTTAACAGCTGTTGAGAGGCACCAAATAAGCCCTGACTCTTCTCAGAAATTGCTACCAGTTGCCACTGTATCTGACCTTTCAGAAACATTTACCTAGCATTTTAAGGAAAATATATAAGGAATTCCTGATATGAAGCAATTACAGCTAGAATAGATAATGCAAGTAATGCGGAATGCTATAGTGATGACATGCAAGAATTCCAGTTCTAAATCAGACAATTAGTGAAGTTTGGGCAGAAGGAAGACAGAAAGCAAATCCATTATTACCGTAACTCCTTGAAAGTTAATGAATATTCCAGTGAAACTTTTACAACAAAATAAAGGAGTTCAAACACAATTTCTCCATCACTGAACACAAGGCGAGACAACAAACATACAGGGCTCAGATGAAGATTTTGGAATCAGGTGAGTAGTATCATATTAATTGTCAGGCACTGAGGACTCAGACGCTTTCAATTAGGAGTCATTTTACAAAACCAAAATACTGAAGTAACAAGGATTACTAAAGTTTCAGTATCTCCTATGAGCTGTGCATTTTTCCAGAAACCAAACAGCACACAAAAAAAAAAAGAAAAGCGGTGAAAAACCTGGAAACAGCCAACAACTATATTGGTGTTATTTTTTAAGAGCTCATTACCTTGTGACGTCAAGTGCCTTCTGAACTTTTGCTTGTACAGACCCAAGCAAATCAGCACCCATTTTTTTCAACAGCTGTGTCAGCAGTACAAACAGCCAGTCTTGCAGATCTTCTTTATGGACCTGGATGAAGTCGACCAGTGTCTCCAAAAACATACTGAACACCTAAAAGGCAGAAGAAGATGGAAAGAGGGTAGGATGGGGCAAAAGAGGAAGCAACACTGACGTATGCCGAACTTACAAACGAAGAAAGCAGTAAGGGAATCAGAGGCAGAGAAAGGCAATATTTTGCAGCCAAGCGGGAAAAAAAGAAAAAAAAGAAAGGAAAAGAAAGAAATCTGCCTTGCTTTTTCATTGGATTTTGATATAAGAGTACATCGGAAATGTTAGCCGACTTCTGTAGAAGTTTGACAATTAGGTATTCCATGCAGTTTCGTCAAGGAAAGGAATGCTTACTGTGATGGCTGGCGCAACCTCAATTTTTCCAGTAAAATTAATTTTTTACCCTTTCAAGCTCTATCATTAAGTTGATTTGTCATATTCCTCAAAGACTACAAAAACACTTTCTCTTTAAAACCAAAAAGGCTGCTACAATTATTTAGCAAAACATTAATTGTAAATATCTCCATTACTAAATACTGCAAAATTCATGAGAGCTGGCCAATTCCTTTACATAAACTATTGTGGAACAGAACAAGCTTCTTCTCCTATTGCAGGTATCCCGACACAAAATCATTCACCACAGTAGGGAACAAAGCCACAATACATTTCAGACTGGCAGGTGTTTAAAACACAGAACTTCTTTCCTTTTTTTGAAAACACAATATTCATTGTCTTCTTTTCAACAAATAATGTTGAAAAGACTGCATTCGGTAAAAAAAAAAACAGCAACAAAACCAAAAGGACCAAAACCATGTATTTTTTTATCGGACTTACACCAGGAAGAAGGGCTTTTTGAAGGGAAGGGGTCAAGGAGAGTGTGGCAAATAGGTAACTTTGTTTGAACAGGTCTTTTAATGTATCTTATCCATTTAAAGTTTTTTCTAGACCTAAGAGTGAAATTAGGATGCATATGCTCTATACAGTGTGGCCCATGGGCTTCCTGTTTCTCTGACAAGAAAAATGGATGTCTGTGCTGAAAATGCTTTCTTCACAACCAATATCTGCTCCAGCTCCAGCAGAGAGTTGGCTACAGGAGTAATGCTGTGATGCAAAGAGGGTTGGGCAGATAATGCGTCCTGAGTATTTATGACATGGGTGCAAGGTTAGAAGTGGCTGGTGCAGAGCAAGGGCTGGAACCCTACATCCTCCAAGCTGACCTGGCTTGTCATTAGGCCAAATTCTGCTGCTTTTGTGAGAGTGGATGATCCCAAATGTGATCACACCTCACACAGCTGCACGCACTAGGCCTTGGAAGCAGACTTTCTTCCACAGCACTGAAGGAAGAAAGGTGTATGCTGCTGCATGCCTTCTTTGCTGAGAAAATTTGATCACTTTTCACGTTGAGAATCAGGTCAGGGAAAGCAAATTCACACCATAAATCAGAAATAATCCATACAAGTATCTCTTAAAGAAGTGCCTCCAAATTTACACTAGAAATAAAAAAATAAATTCAGATTCATTTTATCCAGAAACGTTGGACCAGATGATCCCTGAGGTTCCCTTCTAACCAGGTATTTTGTGATTCTTTCAGGTTCTGCTGTAGACTTGGGAAAAAATTTTAGTAGACATCTTAAATACTGAAAATCTGTGTTAGAAACAAAACAACACAAATCCCTACTCAATATAAAGCCCATCAGGATCAGCTACTTTAATTAACTTCCCTTTAGGGGCAAATTACATTAAAAATAGGGGGGAAAAATTTGCCAACTTCTGTGCTGTTTGTGTAGCTCTCTATTCCAGCATGAAGTTTCAAAATTACCCTACCAGTAGTGAGTGCAAGATTTTTATGTGCAGGAGTGGAAACATTTCTATCTCATGCTAAACTGAAACAATACATTATTTTGTGGATTCACAAGCAGAAGCCACAGTTTTAAGAGAGGCATAACCAAACAACTATGTACTGTCTGCATTGTAATATGAAGTCTTTGGCTTTCACAGCCCTGAAATAAGGGGAAAATATACTTTGGCAAACAAAAAATTCTGGTGCTATAAAGATTACATTGTGTGTGTATACCTCACAAAATCCTTCAAACTGAACTACACAGCTCAGCAGAATTTAAACCTGCATCTGTTTCTTTGAGTTTGCAGACACTGACACACATGGCTTTTCCATTAAAACATGCACGCCAAACAAAATGGTTGCAAGCTCTTACTTGATGGAGTAATATGGACTTCTTATGACACTTCAAACTTGTAAAGTGGCTTAAACTGAAATAATTATAAAGTGAATTATGATTCACTATGGCAGAAGCACTCATAAAGATCCTGTGCTGATGTTTTAGCTGTTAAAAATACACATAAATGAGGACTCAACTTTGTCTTCAAGCTTTGTTTCATTTTAGATTTACCACAGAGAATGTCTAGAGAAAAGTCAAATAAGCTGAGTAATTCTGTTGCCTTTAAGAAAAATACTAAACAAATCTTTTTGTCTCAGCATGAAGAATTTAAGAAGGCTGAAAGAGTTTTAAGGTAAAGGATGAATTTGGAATGGAAAATGGAACTCAACCACCTATATGCTGAAGAATGTATGTGGATACGGCAAAAATTGCAGTTTCTGTTTTTATGATGCAAACAGAAATTCTGAAATCAACCATCTAAAGTTGAAGTTTTTAATAATTTGACAGTGGAAAAAAATAAACAGATATGAAAATAATTTTAAGTGATCTACTGCTAAAGTGAATTATTTCAGATGTGCCAACCACCACAATATAAAGCAGGAATGCATAACCAAACAATGTCAGTTAATTAGTAGATAAAGCACATCTCGAAACTTTACCACACATTTTACTAATTGTTTATAGCATTTTATGATTGCAAAAGGCTTGACACTGCATGAACTCTTTGGGGAAGAAAAATAAAGAAAAAGGGTTAATTGCACATTCATGCAAGTAAGGTTAGGCTTCCAACAAATATTGAACCAACTTACTCTCTAAAGAGAGTTCCAACACAGGGGACGGCATGCAAAACGAAACAAAAACAGAACAGAACAAAACAAAACAACAAAAAAGGGAAAAAGATAAAAACACACAAATTAGTGGCCATCAATACAAACTTCCTGTATGGAATATAAACCAAAATAAAACAAAAAAGGTACTTCAAAACTTTAATGACAAATTTAGTAATTTTACTGGGATACCCAATGTATTTTTAAAATAAGCACTTGGCATGTCCTTTAAGTCATTCTCGCATTTTCTCCTCCAAATATTATTACTCTCTTATTCTATGTAACTTCCTACATCCAGATACCATGTTAATGTAAACCTTAAAAAAACCCCACAAAAGCGATGGCTGAATTAATTCCTACAGAGACTTGAGTAGAGTCTAGGATGAGATTTATGCAGACGTATGTGTGTGATTTAAAAAAAAAAATCACATCTCATGAACTCTTAACACTTATAGGGTTCTCCTGATAACATATTGATAATTATTAATAGTTTTGCAACACCAAAAAGCAGGCAAGGTTTCAGTGACTGGAGCAGCTGTACCACAGGTTACAACACAGGCCAAATTTTCAAACTTGAAGCTACATCATTTCTTATCACAGTGGCCAGTAAACAGAAAATTCAACTAGAAATATTCAATGTAACATTCTAAAAGGCTTATTTAAAAGGTAAAATGCTCTTCTGACACACGCAACTGAAGTTTGGAACATTTTTGTTATTCTTCCCTGACTCCCATGCTAAACAAAAATCTTCACAGTAGCTCTGACATATGCATTGCTGCAATATTAATTACCACAGAACAAACACAATTAAACTAAGCTGCTATTCACAATTTGGTCATTACTTCATTAAAAAGTAAATAATCCAGCAATATTTAATATTATTTCCTCTGCTCTGACTTTTCTTTTTATGCCATGTTTTCTTTTTTTTAACTGCTTGGTTTAGTATTTTCTTTTTGATTTCTGCAGTATGTGATCGACTTTAATGCCATGTTGCTGCCTGCAATGCAAGTTATTTCCATAATACATGGTGTCAGAGAGAGCAGCTAAGTCACTTCATCCAACAGGAAAAGGAAAGAGGACAGATGAACAATGAAGTTAACCTGCCAAGACTTCTCATGACTCTGAATTTAATTTTCCATTGCAGCAAATAAGGAAGATTTAAAAACACGTAAAATGTATTGCATAATCAAAGTAGTTTTTCAGGATTCTTCTGGGAGAAGTCAATACTTCTGAAATAATATCCTGCTCTGAATTTATCTGGGCTGTAATTTTATCAGTTCTGAAATACGGACATGAAGTAGGATATGTTATACTCAGCATAAAAAATACCACTTCTCCAAACAAGCCTTTAATTAAGTAAAATAGAGTTACATATTATTTTTATATTATTACATTTATTAGGCTTCTTACTTACCTGCACTCCTTCTGCTATGAGAAATTGTGACATTGAATCAATCTGTACTAGTAACCCACCTCCCACAAAAACTGTAAAAGTACTATCATGCAAAGTAACTCACTTAAAGATTTTAACAGTCTTAGAAAACAGAAGCATTATTTTCCTTGTTATATCATCCATATTGAGTCTTTACCTAAGTAAAATTGAATAAAAAGTAACATTTTCTTTTATACCAAAGTATAGTCTCCTTATGGAATATTAAAAAAATGATGCAAAAATTATTCACTAGACTCAAGTGCCAGCCCTATCTATGAAATAAATGAAGACATCATAAGCTATGATAATACAAAATCTCCTGGAAACTAAGTAAACTATTTGGCATAGTTTTTCTGATTATGTATGATTTAGTCAGACAACTTCATTTGTAACTTAAATTACTTCAGAGCCTTCTCTTTCTAACTGAGAAAAAAAAAATCTATACTTGCATTGAAGTCACCTCTGTAAACTACAACTTCTTGAAAACACAAATTTTGAGCACAAACTGCTGAACTACTTCAATGCATTTTATATTATATTAACCTTCACTTTATTTCCATGATTCTGCAGAAAAGGGGGGGGAAATGATCTTGTTCAAAACTCCAAATTCATTGAAATCTGATACCATTAACTACTTCTGCTTTGGAAATTTTACATGTGCAAATATCACTGACATAATTTACCATAACTGCCTTTCTTTTAATTTATGTTTTCAGACATTTACTGAAAATAAGAAAAACCTACACATACCTTACTGTGAGGATCAGCGAACATTCTTGTGAAGATCTCACACAATCTTTTCAACTCAACACGACTGTCAAAGTGATAACAATACATTAGTCAACTCCACTGCTAGCTGAGCTATGCATAGCAATCAGTGAAATCAAGTGTAAATATTGAATCAAATAATCTAGTAAATGAAGTAGAGGAAAGCATTTTAAGACACGGGTATACATGTAATAGCTTTTATCTAAAATGAGACTTTAAACCTAGAAATGACTCTTTAAACTGTCTCATATATTATATCATACTTTTGTAACAGAGCAGATACTGAAAAAGTTGTTCTTAGTAGTGAGTAGTAAACAATTTTTTCTGAATAAATATCCCCAAAATTATAGTAAGAAAAAAAAAAGGCCTTCCACTGACAGTAGATGGAAGCATGTTATGAACCTTCTGCAAAACAAGAATTGTCAATTTTGAATTCACTACATCTACTAGTATATAAATATACACCAGCAGCCAGAAGTGAGAAAAGCTTCCTTATTCCTTCCCCCATCTTACTCTCAAGGACACACCCTGCTTTCCCTCTCCCCGTGCTGCTGAACAACACTGACACAAAATGCTTCCCCTGTTAAGCCTCCATCCTACCTTAGAGTTCTCTGGTTCTTCAGTAAGTTTTGCAGGCCCAGGAGGCCTTCTTTCCTCTCGGACCAGTTGGTGCTGGCACAGCGGTTCAGGACTTCAGCCACATCTTCTGTCTGCCTCATGTACGTGGGAATGCTCCCGTTCCTGGAGCTGTAGGACCTTTCTGAACAGGCACTTGATGCATCACTGTTGGCATCATCATCTGAGTACATCCCATACGGCTCGTATCTCCTTCGCACGGGCTTCTTCTGTCGTACAGAGACACCCCAGATCAGGACTGGTTCTCACAGAAATAACACAACACACCCACAGTGGGCTGAAAGACCAACAGTTTAAATAACTGGTGTGACCCCTGCTCCCTCCAGTGACCAATGGCTCCAACTATTCAGTAGGTCAAACCAAGCTAATGAAAATATTTTTAAGTATGGCTTACATAGTATTATAAAATACAAAACCACAGCAAATGCAGAGATGACACACATTTGATGAAACATTTAACTTTAGGTTTTCTTATGAGAACCCGTAAAATTGCATAAGGGGGTGACAAAAGACTGTTGTGCAAGTTAGTTATTTCACTTCATAGCTTTATATACAAAAGCTACATAGTTACAAAATTTAAGAATCAGAGGTCTACACATATTTTGATGTTTTAACTCATATTGTATCAAACATATTAATAGCAAAATATTAAACTACTGAAGAAGAAAAATAATTTCTATACCTTAGTCCGTATGTCTCCTAAGAGCTGTTAGCAGTAAATTATTGAAAAGAAACAGAAATTGAGAACAGGAAGGTAAGGCATAGCAGCACTGTGAGTAATAAACTCCCTGCCACTGGACAATATATAGTCTGACTGTAAATTCTGTTCTTAGCTCTCTGTGTCTGATTAGCACATCACACTTTGTATAGAAGTAGTTTGCTAAGCTTCTATTTCCAAGAAAATTTTACATATAATGGGCGGACTGATCACAAGGACTTCTTTGTCAGAATCTTTGTGTCTTATGCAGGGATATTTGAGCATGAACATATTAACTTAACACATGCAGTCAATTGTTATCTAAGTACAAAACCTTGGTTTGAACTATTTAACTTAACAATCTGAATTTTGTCATTGCAATAATTACAGTCAATGTTCCAAAAAAAACCTGATTGCATAACGCAAAATCCCAAATCCCCTAAAAACAGAAACAATATACCAATATACCAAAAATATGCCAAAAGCCAGAGTGAAAAAAGGTTATTTATTCTAAAATGAAAAAAACCCATACACCTCTGCAAAACAACCCTTGCCATTCAAATATTTGACTTGAAGTTAGCAATTAAAATCACAGTTTTGTTACATACTCAAAGAAGCAGTAGTGTAAGTGATTGTTTTCCCCTTAATTATCACTGCTGTTTGCATAGGGTTTCCATTTTTAACCACAGAATAACTTAAAGGGTATCACAAACTAATCAATACAACAGGTAACAAACAGGCTTACAGTCAACAGAATGCAAATACATACATGTGTAAGGGAATAACGGAAGAGAAAAATCAGAGACATTAATTGTTTTGGAAAAGAGACACTACAAGGAAAAAAAGATTTTTCAATAAAAGAATCCAAAATGCCAAAGATGGTACTAAAGTGAAAGTCATAAAAATATGTAAGGATTCCCATAATTGCTACATTTTATGCAGCAATATTCAGAGCAGATCTTAGGCAGAAGAACTGCCACCTCTTTGGCTTGAGCACCACTAAAACTGGTCGAGTATTTTTCATAAAATAAAAAAAGGGTGACATAATCTGGAATATTTTAAACTTTATATTTATCTTAGATACGTCAGGACTCTACATTCTACCTTTTAAAAAAACCATTGTGAGTGCGAATCTTTAGTCTATGATAAAACAACAAGGGTGTTTATAAGCCCATTTCCATCTAAATGGAGCCAATTGTTCAGGACAACGTGCACCATTTAGAGCACTGGAAGGAACCATGCACGCAAGTACTACAATAATAAAATGTTGCAGTTCTTGATCCTTCTTTGTAATGTTAAAATATACAAACTGATTTTCCTCTTAACATTTCTAGAAGCATCACGGTATTTTGGATCCAGGTAATGCAAGTAAGTTTCTATGAAGAAACTCTATTGCTTCAATAAAGGAGGACACATTCAAGCCTCAAGAAGAGTGACTGGAAACAAGACTGTCTCCTCAGCTTCTATTCTTACTACATCCTATGCCCAGCTAAATTTAAATAACCTAGGAGGCTGCTAAAAGTACTAAAGATAACCTTTGTGAAGCACCTACATGGAGAAGACTATAGCACAGGCTTTCCAGTTATAGCCACAGAATTTCCATGTTCCATGGACTTTTTTCTATTCCAAAATCCAGACCTATTCCAGTTTACAAACTAGAATACATCATTGATGCTGAAACTTCTTTCCACGTTTGTAATAACAGAAAGGGGGAAATGCACTCAACTTTATCATGACTTCTTAGGCAAGATTTCAGAGATATTCTAATCTCTGATGCCAGTGAAGGCACACAAATTTTAAACTAACATGTCCAGAAAAAAAGTCTTAACCAAGAAATCAACAGTCATACTAAGAACATGACAGAGTTCTTCAGATTTTGAATATTTTTTTCTCTCTATTCAGTTATATCTGGTTGTAATTATCTTTCTAGAGTCTAATTAGTAGTTTTCATTAACCTTCAAAACAACAGTTTTTCTTAAATCAGAGAAATAACAATTTCTTTAAAGCATCCTGATAACTAGAAAACAAGCAGTTACAAGTATTTACTGATATGCAAATAGTATACAATAATTGATAAAAATGTATCTGATTCATAGCATCAGTATATTAAATTAACTGAAGATTTCAGCTTGCTTATGTAAATGTCAGAATAGCAAAATACATGATGTGTTCAGTTTGGCTAACTGGGACAGGAAGGTAGATGAGTCAAACTCACCCTTTTAAAGAACTGTATAGCTTAAGAAAGAGAATGGCATAACCAGTTTTAACTTTGTGTAATATTTTGGAAAAAAGCTAACTAAACTTATGAGATACTATCTATTGCACTGGTTTTGGCTGGGCTAGAGTTAATTTTCTTCACAGTGTGGGGCTGCATTTTGGATTTTTGCTGAACCCAGGGTTGATGATATATTTTGTCACTGATGAGCAGGGCTCACACAGAGCCGAGACCTTTTGTGCTGCCTGAATTACCACGCTGGAAGGAAGCTGGGAGTGTATGGGAGATTGTGAGGAGACACAGTTGGAACAGGTGACCCAAACTGACCAAAGGGACATTCCAGACCATGTGACATCATGCTCAGTATATAAAATGAGGGGAAGAAGGAGGAAGAGGGGGATGTCTGGAGAGATGGTGTTTGTCTTCCCAGGTCACTGTTTTCTGTGATGTGGCCCTGCTCTGCCGGATTGGCTGAACACCTGCCTGCCCACGGGAAGCACTGAATCAATTCCTTGTTTTGCTCTGCCTGGGTGCATGAGTTTTGCTTTCCATGTTAAACTGTCTTTATCTCAATGCACAAGTTTTCTGGCTTTTATTCTCCTGACTCCACTGGTCAGGGAGTAAACAAGTGGTTTGTGGGGCTTGGCTGCCCAGCCATAAGTTTCTCTCTTCAGCATCAATCTCTCCTGCTGTGAGTCAGAAAAACTTTAAATGGCGCCCAGGCTTATGGCAAGCAGAAGGCTTTAGCTGTGTCATCATTCCCAGCTCTAACAAGCCTTCGACCTAACCTGAAGTTTTTCTGGCTGTTATGAGAGTAACTGCTCGTTCATTCTACCTGTTCAAGTGACTCCCTGGGCCACTCCAATACAACAGTCCAAGACTGTTTCCTGTGTGCCATGGAAAAAAGCACGTTTCTCAAGTGTTAAAACTTCTCTAGGGAATGAAAATTCCAACACTTGCAGATTCAGCAACTCAGTTTCATTTTTTTTTTCCCCCCAAGAAACCAATAAAACAATAAATGACAAGTTCTTCTGCATACTGAATGTACAGGAACCAAACACTTAAAGGGACTGTAACCTACACAAGGTAAGTGTGAGATTCTTACCAAAGCATCTGCTACTGCCTCTTCCACATCAGAACCTGTGTTCAGAACTCGCATAGCACTGACTGATGATGACAATCTACTTGACTGACTAATTCCAAAGCCAGTACCTGTTACAACAACAAAAATAAATACAAATAATTCAGTCAGAATCGAAAGCTGAGATGTAAATACCACACTCACTTAATAAAAACCCAAGCAGAAGAAAAGCATTTGCTTAACATTTTTAATAAATTATGTAGTGAATAAAATAACCATTTTCATTCTTAAGTCTTTAGTGGTACAGACAAAAGTAAGAGTTCAAATAGAGAAAAACCAGTCACTTACAAACATTCTGTTCCAATACCACATGGAAAACCCCTTAAAAACCAATGGTTTTATTTGAAAGAAGTTTTTCCTTTTTTTTTTTTTTAAATTAATGTCTTCTTCATTTTGGGTTTTTGTTTTCATTTAGAAAGAAAGCAAATACAATAGGAAGGCTATTGAGACTATTGATTAGAAATCTACATGCATAAAGAATGCTCTACAAATACTAAAAAAATGGAGAACTAAAAAAAATTCTTCTGCAAGTAAAAAAATGTTGTTAAAGAAAAAAAGGATTAACATTGGAGGATGAGGGTGGAGACAAAATCTAGCAACATAAACACATCTACCTGGATTTCTAAAACCACAAAACTCAAATTAATATAAATAATGCTTTCTAAAACTGAACTATGAGAATAACCAAGTGGGTGGGGAAAAAAAATCCAGGATGACTTCACAGATGACAGCAAAGGGTACTCATCCTTCACCTGTGGCCCCATAAGCATCAGGAGCGTAGAGGGCACCAGTGGATCTGGAGTGATGTCTGGAAGCTGCAATAACAGGATTAAATAAACCCTATCTATGACCACATGGAATCAAAGTGCTGCAATTGTGCTCAGACTAACAAGGGAATATTTATCAGAAAGATTCAGCTTAAGCACAAGAAACTGAGTATTAAACAGAAATCTTCAGAGAATTTCTTTGATTATACCAAATGCGATTATATGGGTTTATGTACACTGGACGTTTCATGCATGATTTTTTTTTTAATTTAGAAGATTAAGAGCAGGGTAAAAGCAAGTACGTTTAAGTTCAAAGAAGAAAAGGGGCACAGACACACATGCACACACTCACACACAAACAGAATCATCAAAAATACCAAAAAAGTTATCAGTGCACCAACGCTGGTCTTGCACTGTAGACTTAACTGAATTCTGTGTGCTCAAGTCGGAGCCAGAGCTCACCTATCACACACTATCTGCAAAAGTGCCTCCTGCACAAACCCACTGCATTGGCAGCTGACAATTTGTATGCACTTGAATTGTTGCTTATGTTGCAGACAACTCAACCTCAATTAAAACTCACAATTATGTAAATGAAAGTTAAAATTACCCAATTTTAAGTTTAACCCAAGTCAGCGCAACTAATAATTCACATATTTAATATTTTATTTAAATAAATAAAATGTGAAATTGAAACACGTTAGTTACTATAGCTCATTTGAAGTCATGGAAATTGGAAATTGAAGATCTCTAAGGACATCTGAACAAAACTGAGTACCCTCCTCCCTAGTATAAAACTGGCTTTTTAGTAATTTTGAAGAAGTTGACTCACCGTTACTAGTATTATATTTCTTAAAACAAGTAACTTTTAAATTGTGTTTTTAAACAATTCAACTTCTTTCTTCAGTTCACTTAACTTAGAATTTTATCACCACAGAAATTACAATTTTAACTTGAATGTAAATGTCCACCCAGTGGCATACACCCCAGATATAATCTTATGATTCAATAAAAAACTGTACATGCGAATATTTTACACTTTTTGGATACATAAAGTAGCATAAACAGAAACCAAATAAAACTGATCATCCTTTTCTCTGATTAATGAAGACCATTTAAGAATCAAGTAATGATGACGTGGACCAAATGACATTTTGGGAAGGACCTTTTAACCTGAGTGCACTCCACAATGATCCTAAGTCCAGTAGAGATCCCAGAAACAAATCCCAGAAACAACACTGCCTTTCCTCATTAAGTTCCCTACTCCTTACATAAGGTACAGTGTTGTACTTTATTTCTAACTAGTCCTGTTAGATGTGTGGCTAGGACATTTTAATTTCGAACTAATGCTTTGTGGAGTATTTGGTTCTTTAGAAAGCGTATCTCAGCATGGAAAAGGAGACAGGATTGAGGATGTCACAACATAGACAACACAGCTCCTTAAATAAGCATTACTGGGATAAACCTTCCTGTTACTTTCCATCAATGAGCCGTGAAAACTAAAGATACAACTGAAAATTAAAAATTCAAACTTCAGGCAAGAAACTTGAAATTACTCCTGCCCCTATATACATTTGAAGTATGCTGGGCAAGTTTTAAAGACAGTGGAAAAAAAAGCACTACATATTGGGTGAAACCTACCTCGTTCCAAAGCATATTTCCAAGAATATTCTTTGTATGCCTCAAATTACAGATTTTGTCAAGTATTTACTTTTGCGGTTTTTAAAAGGATGTAACAAAACAAGACTTTAAACAGACTCACAATAAGATGATTTCTTAGCTAAAATACAGACACTACACTAGTCTGATAGCTAATATTAACTATATTTAACAAAGATAGACACTTATATATAAACTACATATCACTTGCTTCTTAGTGGCTCTTATCTCCCAGTTTATAACATTATACTGAGACGTGAGATTACATAAACACTCCATATTCAGTGAAGCAATTGTGTGGCATTTAGGTCACTTTATACCCTAAAGGGGGATAAAATCCATTTTATTTTATTTGTGTTTGTAAGCAAAAAATGAGAGGAAATACAAGTTACCTTCCCCTCTTCATCCCTGTGTCAAACTGCCTCTAGCAAGACACAGCTGAATTTGCCTTATTTCATCTTTCACTTGTAGCACCGAAACACTGAATGATGTTTTAAGTCATTCAAATAAAAAGTCATATTAAAAGGAATCTTACCAGCCTTTCTTTTTAAACCAGTGCTGGATTCCTATACACATTACTTTGCATTCTCGGACAATTCCACCTATTTCACTAGGACAGGTGAAATAGGTGGAATTGATATCTGAATTACAAAGCTGAACTACATAAATCAAAATCAAACCTCCAGTGGCATCTCCAGTCCCAGCAACATATCTTGTGTATTGCCTTAATACAGACTTCTTAAGATAGCAAGCATTTGACCAATTATAAAATGTAAATCTGATCTTGTGTGCATACAATTCAAATGAAGGTGTAAGGCAGCAAAAGGAGCACAAAGTTCTGCAAAACACCCTTGTTTTTAAAAGAATAGAAGGTATATGTGTACTTCAACACAATCTTCTAGCTATGTTTTAGGAAAAAAGATAAAGGCTTCCTAATGGATCTAACATTTACTTTCAGTATTATTTCCCAATCAAACAGCATCTGGGCAAACTAGATTAGTTACTGAAATAGCTTTCATACAATTAATCTGTATTCTCCCAATAAAACCATGGCTAGCAGGAAGCCCTAACAGATCACAGCATATGTCCAATGCTAATTAGGAGTACAGTTGGGTGCCTCAATTTGAGATAGCAACCAGAGATTTCCAATTTTCAGACTATGTTTAACAACTAGCATTATAAAAAACTGTATGCGACACTGAACAAACCAAATAAAAGAGATACATACTGAAGACTATTTCAGACAAAGGTAACACCAAAAAGAGATCTGTTTCAGATACATTTGCACAGATACATTTGCACAATAAGAAATCCCAGAACAACCCATCCACAAACCCAATATGTAAAGTACTTAAAGCAAAGTTTACTATCAACTTGTAGTAAGAAAGACACAGGGAGATGAGAATCTTCCCTAATCCTTAACCAGCAACATGTTAAAGTAATTTTTAACTAATATTCTTACACCTTATTGACATCACAGTAACAGACTGATAATCTTGCAATTTCTATCAGACCAATAAGCTGCTTGCCATAAAGCTAAGGGGACACAATTAAATGTATTTTCTTCTTACACACTTAAATGATTCACTGACTAGGTAGAGAATTTCGAGCAACAGCTGACCCTGCACTCAAGTGCCCAAGCAATGAGTGCTGCAATGAAATGAGAAACAGAGAAGTTCAAAGAAATTTTCCAAACCAGCAGCACCTTTTCAAAGCAGCACCTGGACACTGACCATCACACACCTTTCTAGGCTGCTACTTTGGACTGACCCTAGCGAAGCCTGCACTGGTCCTGTGCAACCCATTCACACATTGCTCAGTTCTCCATGGGGTGAGGACCCGAAGGAAGGGAGAGCACCGTGGCAGCTACAAGCTAAACGAGGGAGGCACGGATTCGTTAGGCGCACGTAAGGAAGGCAAGGACAGCCATGCACGACAAGGGCTCCGAGTACTTACCGAGGGGCGGGAAAGAGCGGACAGGGCTCGTGTCCCTGCTGCTTTCGCGGCTGGCCTCCCGCCTGCACCCTGAATCATACTAGCGCGAGGCAGCCGCATTCCTCGGCCTAGTGTGAGTCAGGGTGCAGGCAAACAGCGGCACACAAGGGAGAAGACATAAGAAAAGTTGCAGTTTTAATGCAGTTCTGTTTCGTAGTAAGATCAAAAGATGCATTTCTAAGTAAAGACACTGATGATTATGTCGCGGTATAAGTCATAACCTTTTCTACAGAATTCCTCGATTGTGCTAGTTTACCCTAAGTGTAGTTCAATGAAAATATTTCTTTGCACAGCTTAAAATGGAAATTTAGTAACTCTTTACAGAACGGTTGAAAGACCTTTTGGAAAGGATGGAGAAAAAACAAGCAACATTGAGTAATGATTCAGAATTTGTGCTCAAGATCAAGTTAATCAACAGTGGCGCCAATGGAAAAGCCCACAGCTTTCTAAAGAAGGAAAATAAAAAAATTATGCAGCAGACAAAAAGCAAAAATACAAAGTAAGAACAGCATCAATACCATTAAAATCAACAGATATTATCCAATAATATGGCTTGCAAAAAAGTGTAATTGAATTATACTGTGAAGTTGAAGACATGTAACTTTCATTTTAGTATCACAGCCCTATACACATGCGCGCACACACATACACAGGAGACACAAAGTAATGAAGAACCTATGTTCAAAATGGTATCACACTTCTGTTCAATGGATAGGGGTATTTTGGGTGTGAAGTGAAAAAAGAGAAGGAAGAAAGGGAGGTGATGAAAAGAACAAGTACTACGTTCTGACAAGAAAAACTTCAAGCTTCAGCTTCCATTAAAAACTGACTTGTATATGAAAGACATGCCTCAGAAAACAGCCACATTTTATATTATCAGGATATATTCTATCTTTCTCATCCACCTATAACTAAACACCAGCTGAAGCTATCCAGCACTTAAAGTAAGAAGGGCTATAAAGAAACCAAGAATTATTTGGTGCATCTTACCTACTGACAACCTAGAAGGACTAGCTTCTCTACTACATCCCTGACTTCGTGGGATTTTGCTCCGTTTTTGTGCAGATGCAGGATTCACCAACACTCTCTGAACTCCTGTGTTCACAGTGGAAAGTGTGGTTGTTGTCAAAACTCTTCCAGGGGATCCAGATCTACTGCCAGCTGAAGGTAGAATGAATAAGTATTACTAACAGCATAGTGGATAAACAATCCTGGTTAAAAAGAAAATAATACCTGAAGTTAGTTGGAACGTGGTGGTAGATTGAAATGATCAGGAAAAACTTACAAGGTAAAAACATGAAATAGAACGCCTTGGTCCGAGTTCTTACAGTACTGCATACAAGGTAGTTAAAATTACTGATGCAAGGAAGCACCTGACACGGTATTTAGCCCCATATTAGCTCAAGAAACCACAATTATTACTTCTGGCCTTTGTCAAGAGTTGCATGATCTCTAAAATGAACACTGCTGTGTTCCTTTTTTTAAGCTATGTGGTTTCACAAATCACACTTTCTATTAATGAAGAAAAACAAGCCAACAAACAAATTTCTTAGAAAGCTATGGGGAGCAACTTGAAACTAGGATTTTGCAATTACCCCAGCTCTTCCAATGTAACCAATGCTATAATTAAATAATGTGACTTTCCTAACATTGAAACTCTTCGCCCTTGCCTTAAAAAGCATGGGGTCTTCAAGCACTATTCTGACTAACTATTCTAAATATATTGTTACTGAAGACAATTAAAGTACTCATGTACATTCCTGTGGAGGTTACCCCAAAAATTACAGAAAATCTTCAATTAGTTTTAAACTAGCTAAAAAATTAAGACATATCTTACATTTCTGCTCATTAAAACTGTATATTACAATGTACTACAGATGCTCAAGGTACTGTATCAGTACCAGAAACTATGTTCACTTATCTTTAATTTTGGTATTTCCGTTACAGAACATTTACATTCAAAGTCCTAACAAAGAATTCGTTCTTCCCTAGCTGCAACTGATTTATATCACCAGCTGATATTAATATATTGTTTTCAGCTGTAGAATTTAAGAAATATAACCAAATAAAAAGCAAACCAGAATTTCAACCAAATATTAATTACATAAAGATTTGAACCATTCATTAATCTTTAAAATACAATCAGGTAACTGTATGACCACAGTGATGCTATCAGATTTACAGACAACATGCAACTTTTCAAGTGAATTTCATGGGTTACTTCTTATGAGGCACATTGAAAAAAAGATACAAGTTGACTAAAGCTTGACTATATGGGGAAAAAAACCAAAATCCCAAACAAAATAAATTATATGCTGGGTGGAAGAGAGAAATCTAAAACAATGTACCATGCATATACTTTCAGATTCATTGTTTGAAACTTGAAATGATTATTTGGCAAAATCCCTTTTCCAAACTATGGACCTATTCAGCAGAAATGATAAATAAAATACTACACAGCCTGGAAAAGAACAAGCACAACTTTTACAGCAAAAAAAGAATAAGCAAAGTATAAAACTGCTGTGGTCTGCAAAAATTAAGGGTTTGACAGTTTCTTCATATCAGGGTATTTCAACTTAGACCTAATATTACTATGCTTCCGTTCTGTTTCTCTTTAAAACAATAAAAATATTGTAAAAGGTTTCACTGTGCTGCAGACTTGTACATTTTCTTCGATAGGCCAGAAAACTGAAAAAATTTACTCTTCTCAGAATATTCAGAAGAAATGCAACCTATTTATTTACTCATTCCTTAGTCTGACCTGCAAAGTGTACCACTGCAGTGTGAATTAACTGACTGTAGGTAAATATCCTGAAAATACTATGCTAATAACATCTTTGGCACACTCTTGTCAGCATTACCACTACCAGCAGATCTAAGTGAGCTGCATGATGAAAGAAAGATTACTAAGGCACTACTCCAAAATGACAAACCCTTCCTGTCTCTCCTGCTTTCTACATAAGGATTATACCAATTAAGTTATGTGCAGCAAATGGAAAAAAGCCAGCCAGAATTTCTGCTGAATAGGGTCCTTATATGAGGTATGTCAAACAGGTGATCAAACAATGATGTGTACACGAATTCTGTAGACTCTTACCACCAATGGGGTTAGCAGACTGTGATCCTGAACAAGTGTAAAGGCAGGATTAGGGTAGGGATTTATAATCCATGAAGAGGGAGGGAGCAGAGCAGATTAAAAAATGAATGGCAAATGGAAATAAGAAAGCTTTAGTTCATTTCACACAGGAAAAAAAGCCACAAGGGGTTATGCTAAAGCAGTGCTATTAAGTAGCTTCCACAATTGAAGAATTAAACTCAAATGCTATGTACAAAGCAGATGAAGCAAAGCTGCACAAGCAAATTACAATTCTTCAGCTTTCTAATCAACAACTCAACACTGAAGAATTAAATTTCAATTAAGCATGAAACTGTAGCCTGCATATTACTTGAAAAGAATATTACATTGCCAAAAAGGCTCAAGAAGTTCAACAGTTGAACAAAAATTACACACAAGATCAAAACTTTTGTTTTTGAGACACAACAGTAAAGGAACTGAGCTGGAGGTGCGGTGGATGACCAAAACAAAATAACCAAATTCACAATGGCACAACTGAAAAGACTTGCATAGAATTTTACATTTTCCTCTTCAAAAGTAATCTTGAGTGTAAAAGTAAGAATTTGTTTCCATTCAGAAATTCTCTGAATGTGGACTGTAACGCAATTTTAGCACACCCTGTTGAATTATTCAACAACCAAACTGAAAAGAAGAGGTAAGAATAAAATACGAGGCATTTACTTATGTTAATTTAAAAATAGAAGAGGAAGAGTAAAGGATTTTTGAAACCTTAAAAAAAGATTTTTTTTTGTAAAGGCATTCAAATTTGCAAGTCTTTCATAAAATGATTTTTGAACAAAAGATAGCTGGAACCCAAAAATTAACAAAAAGCATTTGTGCTGCAGGGCTTTAAAAAAAAAAAAAAGCAGCTTAAATCTAATATGAAGCTATTTTCTCATTATATAAACTGGGGAACTAAAACAATCCCCTGTATGGAAACAGCAAGCATCACGCTTCACACAATGCTGTGAAAATTTTCAGTCACATAAAGAAGCATCACCCAAATAGCTGGCATACAGTGCCTGAGAATTCTCCTTTGCCTGTCCATTTGTATTTGCCCTGTTTATCTTCCTTAAAACATCTCAGAATTCTTGTTCTCCCCCACTGACAGGTTATAATGAGCTATTTGAAGCAACTGGTTCTGAACAGAAGTAGCAATAAAAGGCTGTAAAGATGCATTCACGCATTTAATATTCACACATCATCACATGTAGTCAGATCTAGTTATCTCAATATAAATTTATCTCTCTAGACAGTAATACTGTGTAAAAATGAAAAAACCCTGCTGTTATTAGCAAAAAAAAAAAAGGCTTTATTTTGCTTCTCTGGATATACAGTTATTTAATCTTATATGACAGTGATCATCACTAAAGTATTATATTGCTACCTAAATTTACCCTCTCCCCCAGATGTTTGCCAAACATCTTCACTTTTTAAAAATTTATCAAATCTATTCAAAGTACAAAGGTATTTTCAATAAGCTTAATTCCAAACTTTCCTAATACTAATGGAAAAATTCTTATAGACACTGCTTACAGCTTTTCATAGAGGAAGAAAAGGGATTTGAAGGAACTTTACCTTCCCTCCCTCTTAAATTATTCACATATTCTTTGCTTATGACACAGTGTAACCATCTGTTTAACAAGTTTTGCTCAACTTTTATCCCAGCCAATAACTAGACTAATTTTCAGGCTCTCATTTCACAAATACTTCTGGGATCAGAGCACTGTCAAAGCTTTTAAGGAAACTTCTTCTACTGAATTTTAGTATCCTGCATTTATCTGTTCACATTGTTTGAAAGCTTTATTTCAGAAAACTTGCCAACACTGGATCAGGTTTGATCCAACTGCACTTGTTGGGAAATGAAACTACGCAAAATTAAATGGCAAGCATTCTATAAGGAAAAAAACCAACAACTTCGATGTGTTTTTTAAACTTTTAAAATGACTCTATTTATGACAGATACAGTCATTGCTATGAAGAAAAATGCTTCTGCCATTAAACACGTTATTAAGGGGTCTTATTAAATAAAGTGTATATGATTAGTGATAGCAAAGTAACTATTGAAAATTTAAAACCTGGTAAAATTTACTGGGTTTAGAACATTAGACCTGACAAATTATACAAGTGGGAAGTTTATCTTAATTTTATTGTGAATTTATCTTCCTTGCATTAATTTAGTTGCATTTCACTTAATTAGACAAAGATAAGAATCCGAAAACTGTACAGAGCTTTAATCAGAAAATGTCTGTTGGAGACATCAAATGTGCGGACAAATTGCTGTAGGTCAGCCAGTGCCAAAGAATATGAGGTAATCAGGTCTTTTTAATTAATGACCAAGTGCTTGGCTAGATCTAAAATGTTGCATCTGCTTTGGTTACTAAACACACACAGAAAATTAATGCGGATTAGCTGACACACATAAAATTGTTTGTTTTAACCCTCTGACTCAACACAGGCTAAGCAACTGATTGTAAAGCGAGGGGTTAGTATTTTTCCTTCAAAGATTTAAGTAAAGGCAAGAGTTGTAATACAAAAAAAAAGGAGTTTATATTCAAGAGCTACAGCAGTGCCTAGCTTAACGCATGGGTATTTCTGGCTAAAATAAGACTTTTTTAGAAATGAAAAATTAAGTCTCACAGTTAACACTCACCCTACCCATTATTCTCTATTACTTGTCTGTGTTTATCAGCCTTTCATGTTGGGGAAGTCAGAAAAGGGGGGAAAAGAATGTTGAGAAGTTATAATTGAAGACAGAATTTAAGGATAGATTTCACTTCCCACTACATTATCTAATTTAGTCCGCAAACTAAGACCTAACCTAGTATTTTGTCCAGAAAAAACAACATGAATCAGAAAAGCATGCAAATACCACTGACCCAAAACACTGAAAAAAAATACCTTCATTTTGGTCTGGCGATGATGAACCTAAGGCACAGAACAACAACTCAGTATGTAGCTTTTTTTTTAAAAATTAACTTTGACTGTAGCCATTGGTCAATGAATTTATGCTTAAGCATTTGGCCTCTTTACCAGGTATAACTGATAAACAGAAAATACATACGCTGAGATTGCGACACCACTTTGGTTCTACTCCGTCCTCTGGAATCTGTTTTAGAATTTCCAATACCAACAGAAGTGGTTGAGAGCTTTGATCGTATACGACCTAGAAAAGAAAAATGGCATTAAATCAGTTTCTCACAGTCAGGTGGGAAGTAGAGCACCAGTAGTATTTACTAATATTTTCTTAAGTTTCTGCATATAAAAGAAGCGCAATGTAACTCAATTGGTGAAAATTTGCTTGGGATAATTAGTAGAAATTTGAACACCTGAGGAATTTAATAGCTGAGGAAGAAAAATACTTCTCCTCTGATTCTACATGTTTCAGCAAACAATTTGCACATTACACCTTCAACACCCTGGACTGGATAGCTACTTCTTCATTCCAACAAATATACGTCAATTACATTAAAAAAAGGGGAAGTTTACTCAGTACAATGCAATGCAAACACTAACACTGCTGTATCAGGTACAGTTTTCTCATGATTACTTGTGCTTGTAATTCTACTTTTGCTGTCATAGAACTACAGAATAGAATTCTGAGCTTTCCTCCTAACTTTACTCCTCTTTTTAGAAATCTAAATACTGGCTTTTTTATTACTGAAGATTATACTGTTTTCTTGGCCACAGCTATACAGGCTTCTACAAAATTTCCCAAATCTTGTAGAGCATTTTGCAAAGAATAATACACTCCAGTACTTCTCACGACAACAGGATGTAAAGAAACACTGCTCTCCCCAAGAGACAGAAAAGTCAAGCAAGAGACAAATCAAACTAAGTATCCACTAATGAAACAATAGATTGACTTTTCTCTAGAATGCCGAATGACAAATTCTCTTGGGTTTGGTTAAACCTTTATACATTGCTAGCCATGTTCCTCGTAACATCCAGCATATACGAAGAAATTACTCAAGAAAGGAAGACCCCAGTTGGATGAATTACAGCTAACTGAAAGATCATGCAGAAAAGAAAATAGTGATCTTGTATACTACATTTTCTAAGCCAACCTCACAAACAACAGAAAAATGGAATCAAATCCTAACTCATGCTAACCTCATAATTCCTCTAAGTTGCAAGAACAAGCCCCAAAAAGTCTCTGCATAGTGGATCTAATTCAACAAGCTCAACACTTTCAAACACAGCATAACTGAAATATTTTCTAGGCATGTTGAGTCAATATTTGACCTTAAAGAATTAGGTACCCAGACTGTGACCTAGCTCTCTTTAGTCTTTCCACAGTAGACTGTGGAGACCAACCAAGTTAGTATTATTCATCCAAGTAGAGGGAATAGCCACATATGAGACTCTATAAGATGAGAATCAGGATAAATGAGGTTATTCACTAAACTATTAGAAAACAATAGGCTTGGCAAGAATGGTGAGACTAACCAGTCCAAACTCTACTAGTTATCCCTGTGCAATGGCAATGTTTTCCCACTGAGTGCTGTGAGACTGCAAGACATGTAATTGCATACAGAATTTGGCCCAAAACCTAGGAATACAGAGTGCCACTATTTCAATACTAGGTTAAAATATCACCAGGAACCTGTTTTCAGTTTTATCAATGTAAAATAAACCAGTTTGTGTCAATGAGGTAAATGAACTGTTAACTCCTTTGGAGTCTCTACATCCATTCACTAACGACAGGTTTAAATGTTAATAACAGACTGAAAATTAGCTTCCCAGTTTCACAGAGGTGAGTAATAGCAGCACCTGCTTCCCAGAGCATGAAGACATTTGATGAAATATTCTGTGACAAGATTTGCTTTAAAAAATAAATGCAAAATTGTAAAGCCCCTATATTTTCAGAATAGAAATGTTAAGCAATGATACTTAAGACTGCAGATGAGTAATTGAGAACCAAAATCAAAGCAAAAGAATTTTAAAAATAGTACATGACAATCAAGTATTAGATGCATGAGCTGTTAGCCCATAAGCCCATGACTGTTATGAACCTCCAGAAAGCTCCAGAAACACCATGTTCTACTTTTAAAGCTTAATTTGTATCAATGAAACTATGAAGCTGAAAATATTAGCTAGTCTAACAAAGTAGTCTCTTACCATCTTCAGAAGCTGTTCCTAAACAGAAAAAATAATAAAATACATGATATTCCAAACAATACTATGCCTTTCAACTTAATTTTTGCGATAAATCTTGGGAATCTTGACAAATTTTATCAGGTCAAGAGAACTAAAGTTTTTATGTTGCAATTCCATAACTGAACTGAAGTAAAATTATCAAGAAAATATCCATACTGCACTGATAATGATTTACAGGAACACAATGCACAACACTACCTTCCAAACTTGTTACGACACCACCAAAAATAGAAAAAAATTGCATCTATGAGATCTGTCAACAAAATTACATATACAGATCAAAACAGACAATAATAATACTGTAATGCAAGCTCTTCTGAAAATATGAAACATACTACTACACAGAACTTCAGAGAAAAACACAGAGACAGTGTTTCCCACACTGGACAGTGATAATTTGATAGGAACTGCCTGCAAGGAGGATTTCTTTGAATTAAGCCTGTGATTACTCTGAAGATATACATGCACAAGATCAAGTCTTGTTCAGAGATGTGGAAGGAATATGAGCTTGCTGAAATCAGACCACACTTGGCCAAGTATGTCGAGATTAACGAGGCTTGATTTTTGACAACGTGAGAGTCAAAAGAGTTTTGACAAGCCTTTCTCCCACCAGTACCTAGGAATTGATGGGAAGTTGCCTCATCAGCAGTACTACCTCTAAATTCCTTTGAAACAAATCTTATTATGGAATAAAATATATAATAACGATAAAAATGTTAAATGCCCATAAATAAAAAAACCAAAGGGTACTTCCATTTTTTTATTTTCACTACCATTTTTGCCTTGTAAGAGAACTCCAATGATGAAAACATCTGTTAAGTGTCTTTGGCTAGCCTGATTTGCTGGGGAAGTTTCTCATGTTACAGTATCTTCAAAGAACTATTTTTAAAAACTTCCTCTAAAAAATTTGTTCAGCGTATGTTTTAATGCTTCTTCCCAAAAATCAGTTACAGTAATATGGATGTAAGAGTGCCTCAAAGTTTTCCAGATCAAATTTGCCAGTTTGCAAAATAACAAAACCAAACGAAAAACCAAACCCCCAAACCCTGAGCTACCCCTCCAAATCCTACATCTTGCAGAGCTGGATCTTGGAAGGCAGATTCTATGCAACATCTAAGCCAAGTGCTTCTAACAGACAGCTGCTCCTAAAAGGCATGGCTCTGTTTCTCTTTCCTCTCAACCATGTGCTACCACCTGGTCTAGATGGCAAAAGGCTCAGCAGCAGCTCCAAAAGCTAAATATTAGAATATTAGTCACTTTTATGAAATCTGTTTTATGGAGCTTGTTCACCTGCAGCAATTGGTAATGGAATATCACAACGTGCCAGCAAAAGAGGAGATAAAAAGTATGTGGACACGGTTAGTGGGAAAAGAAGAATGATTAGTTCCCCCTGGTAGTGGTTAGATTAGAACAGCTGTATCATACAACTGCAGCTGGAGAGTTAAGCTGTGTTCATTCCATCTTGCAGTCTCTAGATCAAAACCCTGTTATTCTGATCAACTGTGCAGCACTTCCCTTGCTGTTTTTAAACAGAAATGTGCAACATACCATTAGTTGTGACTTCTGGTCAGAACAAAAGAAAAAGGTTACATGGCCCTAAAAACCTTTATTTCTAGTGACAACATCCAAAGCTCAATATTTAACACAAACAGCTGTAAATAAAGCCTACTATATGTAGCCTAAGAAAATGTCAAATGGAAATAAGCAATACAGACTCTACTATCCTGTACAATGTATCCACTCCTCATTTTATTGAACTAGTCTTGACATCTTCAGTGCTCAAAACCAACTCTAATTCTTTCAAGAAGCATCTGTGTTTTGAAATTATTCAGTATTCTGGCTTAGAGATCTACCTTCTTATTATTTTCATTTCTATGAGATACATTTGCTTCCAATAAACTACTCATTCTTTCAAACATGTACAGTTAATAAATATGTGACACAAAATATTAAGTAAGCAGCAAACTTTTTAAGTACTTGTTAAGTGCTCCCAAGCAATAAATTAGAACTACAATCATGAAGCAGCAGGGCTGGGACTCTGTCACTTTATTATACATGAAGCATTATTTACACACACCTGAAACAGACAATTGCTATGAGAAGCTTATGCTCAACTGCTTTGCAGTCCCTCTGTGTGCTTTTAACTGAGTGAATTACGAAAAAGCAAATGCTAAAACTTAGGTGGAATACTTGGCAAGCTATTTTAACAGGTAGGTCTTCTTCACAAATGATTCTTTAATAGAATTACATTGTACTGCAGAATTTCAGACAATTAAAATTATGTAGCAAGGCTAGATTTTGATAGAGAAGTTTTTTTGATTTTTGCTTTTTCTAATATACTTATGCGGTCAAGCAACTTCTGCTCTCCCGCTGCTGTTCTGCCAAGAAAAAAACTGACTTCACATGTAAAACTATAGAATACACTGAAACTAGATTAATTTAACAAGCATGAATTTAACTAGTTAAAAGCAGCATGTAACAACTACAAAACTGATCTGTAATTAACAGAGTTTCTTCTAAAAGAGGGGTAATGTCAGATTTCTGATAACACTACTGTTGCTGATACAGACAAAACATTCACAAAATTGACAAATACAGCAATAACACATATAATAAGACACCAAGATTACACAGGTATTAATGAAAACAGTGTAGTAATTTGTTAATGAACAGACAAATACATTAAACATCAATACTTTTACATCAAAGACACTTTATTAGATATTTAATAGAATTAGAAGACAGACTAAATAATTTCTTACCATCCATCTTGTCAGAAGTATCCTCTTTGTTGAAAAAGCAGGCAAAGAAACATGGAAAACTTAGTGTGTTAGAATAAAGGTGTACACAGCAGAGTCATAAAACATTAATTGAGGAAAATACATTAATATTAAATACAACAGACATGTTTATCTAATTGATGCATGTATAAGCTACCTCAAGCAAAGTTGGTTTTGCTCAGTGCAAGGTACAAAATTACAAAAGTGGGTACAAGTACCCTGCACAGAGATATTGATTCTCTCTGTATTTCCCATTTTGAGAAAACCCTTACAAGTAGAACATTTATAAATTATTTCGTTCTTGGTATAAACAGTCACTGAAGCATCAGTACATATTTATATCATTACTGAACCACATATTTATATCTCTTAGGAAATTTGCTACTGAGCATGAAGCCCCACCTGGGATAAGGGACAGGATAGAAAAAATAGCACAATTAGGACAGAGGACAAATGAGAGAAAGTTTCACTCTGGTTTAAATGCATTAAATATTTACCAGTTCAGCTGGAAGGTAGCGCATAAATATTCTGACAGTAACAATCAAAATTAAAATATCTAGCATGAGACATATATAATTACAGCTCAAGCCTCTTAAACAAGGACATTAATACTTCAGGATGTCAAAGACAGTCAACATTTAAAATAACTAGAGAATATCCTCCTGCTTCTTGAATAGTCTTTTAAAAAATCATAAATAAGCAAGAGTTCTTCTACTAATAACGAAAAAGGAGGAGATGGTGAACACAATTATGGACTACTATGCTTTATAAGCTTCTGGGCCTCCTGAGGCTTTAAATTTGGTAGCTGTGTAAGAAAAAGGTGGAAGTTTCTCTGCAAGCCAGGCTGAATATAAATTCAAGCTCTAGGAGACAATGTCATTTATTTTGGTTCTGACTGCAACACCTAAAGAAAGTGGAAAGCATTGTGGAAATATAGTAACATTGCCTAGGTCCTTTCATACCATGGTCTGCATTAGAGCTTGACAGTTCTGTCATTTAATTTTCCATATTTGGGCTACCATAAATAAACCCCTTAAAATGAACAGAGGAAAGAACTTTACAAATTAGCCCATTTTCTGAAACATGGTACTTGCTTGGATTTGCACTCCATTCATTTTAAGACTACCTTTTGAAAACTAAAAGTAAGCAATATTTTGAAGCTAAAACACAAAAAACAACAGTCACACTGTGTACATGGTATGTATCATTCAAATCATCACAGATAAAAATCTGTTAGGAGACATTGAGTCTAGATCGATCAAGCAGTACTACTTTTGTGCGACTGTAAACAAACCTCAGTGTCCTTGACTACCACTACCCTTTCACTGCCTGCACTAGAATTTGACTTTTATTGTATACTGCCTGTATTACGTTATTTTGCCATTTCAAATGCCCACCATACTGTTCTCCACATGTGACTGTATCTGCTAGCAAGGTAGAGCTTTCCAGCAATTCAAATCCTTCAAATGCAATGACTTACTGCTTATTATACCTCTCCCCATCCTCACTCTCCCAATCAATAAATCACAAAGAGAAGAAGCTATTTCTGTTATTTTCCTGCATAAATCCACAATTCCAATTACTTCATTGGAAATCTCTGTGCCCTTCTCAATCCTTGCTTCCAAAACTCTTGGCATGAATCAGATATCGCTTAAAATGTTCTAAAAGCAAACCAATACTCCAAGCAAGACCTAATTTTCTGTGAAAGTCTTAAGACAATGTAGTCCCTTCATTTGTGCAGTATAAAGAAGACATTAACGGAGCAGGATCTCTCTGTTTTCCATTTGACTTTTCCTTCTGTCACCCTGCTCTGTGTCACTTTCACTTTTCTGAATGCCAGCTTTGTCTGAGGTTCAAAGTATGTTCTGTTGCACATCAAGACACACCAGGCAATACTCTGATCTTGGAAAATAATCATCTCACATATTTCGGGCTTTTAGGCATTAAGTTAGGAGGAACTGAGAGTTCCAGAATTATAGAATGGTTTGAGTTGGAAGGGACATTAAAGATCACCTAGTTCCAACCCCCTTATTGTGGGCAGGGACACCTTCCACTGGAGTGGTTTGCTCCAAGACTGATCCAGCCTAGTCTTGAACACTGTCACGGATGGGGCATCCACAATTTCCCTGGGGAACCACCAGTATATCACCTCCACCAAGCAGTCTCCTATCGGTGTCCACTGGCAAACCAGGAGGTTCTGCTGCCCCCTCTGTGAGCATCAGAGGGAGCCCACATCCAAAACAGCTATTCCAAGTACCAAGCATTCCTTTTAGTCAGGATTGCTCACACTCTATAACTTAACACTAAAATCAACACTGTTGAAACCATTTTAAGTAGGCCCTGATGACAAAATAAAATAAAATCAACTCATTTTAGGTAGCTTAAGTTTTGATTTTAAAAAGCACAACCAAAACCTTTGCACACCACAGCCTAAATGTATGCTAACATCTACACAAACACGATGCAAATCAGAAGAACTATATAGATTATTTGTCTCCTGTGATCACCTATGGCCATACTGATGTTAGAGCATGTCTCTCCTTGGTGATGCATTTGGGATAGAAGCTAAGAAGAAAATAGCAGTTTTATGAACACTGAAGCTCTCTTCCCCCACTGCTATCCCTACATCATGGATAAGCTAAAAATTTAGAACAAAAACAAGTTCACAGTCCTTTGCCATCCCCACTTAGTGGGTATTTTAGTGCCTACATCATCACCACCATGAAATACTTTTCTGAACTCTTATCGCTTGTAGCACTTCCTGTAACAGTAAGTATCAATGGAGACTGTCACCTACACAAAAATGCACATAGTTCCATCTGTGTCCTTAAAAAGAAATTAATTAACTCAATGTAATAAGTTATTGCGTAAAAACACTTCTGTATTTCTTAAAGAAGCCACTCTTACTGCCAGGGTATCTCTTTAGCACTGTTGTAAAAGACCTGAAGAGCTGAGAAAAATGGAAAATCAAGAGACCACCTCAATTCCGTTACTTTTACAATCAAAAAGAGGCATGATTACCATGTGTTGTTAGGTGAAGGTATCACTCCTTCCAACATTTGATATTAATTCCAGATTAAGACATTCAAAGAGCACAGTATGGATACACTCTTTGCACTGGCATTCTTCCAGCACAAGAAAAATAACGCATCTAGAAAAGTTTGTGACCTACTTCAGAACACCTGCTCTTTTGCCACACTAGCTTTTCAAATACGTGGGTATCGTACTGTAACTCTCTGACCAGGGAAATGACAGAAATCTCTCAGAGCAGTGCAGAGGTGCTTCCCTTACCTAGGGAGGCGTAGGAGCCCAGGGGCAGCCCGGCTGCCGAGAGGCGCCCAGCCCCAGCTGCCTGCCCGGCGGCGTGGCGCGCCTTGGCGCCTGCAGCTGCGTTCACATCGATGTCACTGCGAGACCTCTGCAGGGTGCCCAGGCTTGGAGTGCCCTTGCTGCTGCCTGAAACTACCACAAAAGGGAGAGGAAAAAAAAAAAAAGAAAAAAGGAGTGGATATTGAATTAAAAAAATTGTATTTAAAAGGTTAACTTCTTCTTCTACTACCGCAGCATGATTGCAAGAAAGCACAGAAAACTACATTAAAAAGCTTAAGTTAGTGTTAAATCAAATATTACTGAGATTAAAAAGGAAACTAGACCTGGTCTGGCCATGAACTGTGTATAAAAGACAGTTTGTTTTACAGTAGTATTTATCTGCATTCAGCATGAAATTTTAGCATTATTTAATGCAAACTGCACCCCAGTACAGGTGACATAATTCTGAACCTTTGTGTGATTAATTACACTATTGAATGCTTCACAAATGTAAGATCATCTTTCCTTCAGATACTGAAGGAAGAAAATATTCCCACACTTCAGCTAAGGTAAAGCCACAGACAGGTGAGCTGAATGCATACTCTGAAATGCTTCAGAGTCTAATTCTTCAATATTTTCATATTCACTTCCCATTATTTACTGAATTTTAACTATTTGCTTCAGTTAATTTCAACCATTGTTTTAAGTCTTCTAAACTCGAGTCCCCTTATCAATTTCAGTATCTAAAAATCAAGCATTCTTAATTACAGTCCATTTCTAAAAAGCAGCTCAATCATTTACTCTCAAAGAGGTAACAAGACATTATGGGAAAAGACAATGAAGTTATTAAATTCTGAAAACCAAACACATTATTAAACTCTTTGAATTACAAATACGTGGTTTGGGTGTTGTTTATTTATTTAGAGCAGGAGCTACATGGGAACAGATGAAAGAGACAGTGAGTCTCTAATTTCCAATGGCCATAGCCCTAATCATGAACAGATGAAAGAACAGTGTTTTGTGTCTTTGAAAGTGACAATTCCACAACAAAACTCCAGGACAGATGATCAATTAGTAACAAATTCTATCTTATACTTGAAACAACTGAAACTATACAAAATGTGAAGTGAGTGTGAGGATCCAGGTACAGTTTGTAGTGACACATATAATGGTTTATCTTGGAAAGCAGGTAAATGCTGACACAGTAAAATTTTTTTCTGCTTTTAGGAGTTTTTAGTTCAAAGAACATGAAGAATAACTGTGCACTGCACTACATTATTACCACCTTACCTCTGCCTGCAAGACTTGCTGGGTTGGCTGCAGACCATTTAGATGACAGAGGTCGACTGAAAAATGTCAATAAATCCAGTAAGTCTCATGTATCAGATGCAAAAGTCAACAATAAAGGAGAGAGGAAAAAATTTCTGTTCTTTTCTGCCCTCTTCAACCTTCTCAGTATATTTTATAGATAACTACCTTAAATAGAGAATGATAACAAAACCAGAATTATCTTATCCTTATTATTTTGTAAAATTATATCTTAATCACAAAGCACTAATCTTTCAGTTACTGACAGACACACTTTGCTAACAAAGTTCAAGCATTCCAGATTTGGTCACAGAAACATTTAAGGTGGTCAGTATAAGGTTTTAACCTCAGGGCTGAGCTTATAAATCAGTCATCAAACAAGAACAGTGGGAGCTACCCAAAAAGCTTTATTTGTTCAAGACATTATGTGGTGTATGGAGTAACAGGAAAAACAGGTGTCCAACTCATAAGCCTCCTCCAGTCCCAGATGTCTCAAGAATTAAGCTTCAAATTAGAAGAGGAAATGTTGATGCTTCCAAGCAGCTAGACTCCATTTCCCCTGCTGGAATGTAGAGGCTCCCATAATTTATAAAAGGAGAAAAATCCCAGGTTTTTCTCCTCTACATTTTGTCTTCATTTCCTGCAAAAACAAGTCGGTACTGAAGCACAGTTGTTCAGTCTACTCAAGTTTTATTGTGAGCCTATCCTTTGGCCTGGTTTGGAAGGGTAAAATGCAGCCAGAGACAAGCAGAAGTCTGGTAGAAAAAAAAATGTAATAGCATAATCATTGGTTGAATATGTAACAGGGGAAGTTTGTATTTGATGATGTATTTCATCAATAGTCAAATTACAAGCGGAGTCAGTGTCTCAGCATTAGTAAAAAGAATTCCTCTAATTTTAAATGTAAAAGCAGAGAGAAAAGAAATGCCTCATACTGTATATTTATCCCAGTTACTAGTCCAGGTGCTCAAAAGTAATATAGAGGTCAGCACCATTACCTAAATCCTCCCCAAAGAACATGTGTTTGCAGCTTATTCTCAATAAACCTGCTTTTCTGACTTGATTAACAGGTTTAGACTGTACTTTGCCTCAAGTAAGGTGAGGAGGCTGGGGCAGAGCTCCTGGGTGCATCCTGACCTTACAACTTGCTCTGAACAGAAGTCCCAGACAACTGCCACAATCTATTGCAACTGACATTTTATGTAAGCAATTTCATAAAGGAAGGCAGAAGTCACCACATTTGTCTCACATTCCATCATCTTTAAAACAATTCTGGATTAATGATCTGTATGACATGTAAGTTCAGAAGGTCAAAAATCACAGAGGATGAGAATTTTAGGAAAATCATACCCATATTTCCTAATTTAGCCTGTACAGGGGGAATTCAGCATTTATACTAAAAGACAGAAATAAAATTTTGTATATCAGAGTAAAAATAACATCAATCTGAACACAAAGTTAGTAATAAACCAATTAAAATTTCATGCATTTTCAATATCATCAACTCTTCTGTTCCTTTCATATTTTATTCCTCGCTTTCTGTACTGTAGCACTTACATATCTTGCAATATAGGAAGCAGCATTTGAAGATTTAGGAATATTTTAAGCTTCTAATTTCCCTGTAATTTAGTTTTTAACTGTTTAATACCAGTAACTCATAAACAGCACTTTTATTTTCAGATGGGGAACACAGATTAATTTAAACAAGAACATTTTATCTTTCAATAAACATTTGTTTGTGGAAAATAAAGTGCTAGCAATTGATTGCATCACAGACAATTATTTTTAAACTATTTTTTACAATTACAAGTATCAAAGGAAAGATAAGGTAGAACGCTGGTATTTCTATTTAGGCATTAGCCAAAAAAGAAACCCTGAAAACCACACCGTAAAAAACAAAGTAACTTCCAATATGCTAGTAGCAATCTTTGCTTTCAAGTCAAAAGTGAGCAGATAAGCTCTCTGGTTTTGGTAATGAAGCATCTGAAATATTAAAAGGTTTTTGAGGAAGCTTTCTAATATTTAAAGGTAAAAATCACCACATTACTACTACTACTACTCCACATTTCTGCTAAAAAGTGAGTAGATTTCTTTTGCTACTAGTACTTAAGCAAACTTTAATTTATTCAGCTCAAGACTGTCTATGCATTTTAATACACCACTGACTGCAGCTCAGACCCATCCCGTAGTAACTGGCAGAGCTGTGAAATACTGCTAATACACATTCAGAACTGTGAAGATGGGAAAAAAAAACCTAAACCAATCTCCAATCTGAATGAATCTCATTGCTGATGTCCCTTTTTCATGCTTGCCAGTGAAATGAGATGAAAAAGGAGTAACACCATTATACCTTCCTAGACCTATTCAGCGCATCAGAATGCTGGACCTCAGTATGAACTTGGAAGATATTTTGGTGTTTAAAGCAGCTGTTAAGGAATATGAGTATAGTGGTGCTAAAATACAGTTAAAGACTGCCCGTACTTTTCACCTTGCTGGGGTAACTGTCGTACAGCAAAACACCACAGAAGAAATTTTTATTAAAAAAAATAGAAGTCACAAAAGTGCAGCTTTTCTGTATTTGATAGGAATCTGGATGATTTGCTTTTGAGAAACTGCATTTATTTCTTGGCTCAGGAACAGTGAAGTGACCCTTACTTGAGGCTCTCCTGTGAGCTAGAGGATGACCTGTCTGACTGAGGGAGAGATGCTATACTGCCAGAATTCTTCAGGTAGGTCTGAAGGCTTCTTTGATAGGGTGGCTCCAGAGAATTGTACAGAGTCTCAGCTTCACTAGGGAAGTGATTTCTAAGACCCAGATAAGCCCTGCAAAAGAGAATAACCACATTTAAATGCTCAATATTTTCTTTAAAGGGTGGAGTCAGGAAGTAAAGATTACAGAATGAACCATGCATGGGAGTGAAAAGAACTGAGACTATGTAAAGAATACAACAATGCTCATCATGTCATGAAAGAAACCAGATAAAGTGACTGAATTAATCTTTCTAAATAACTTAAATCTATCCTCTGAATGTCTCACATTCACTTACAGTTCACTTACAGTTCTGTGGAGAGCAAAAAGGGTTCTTTTCTGGCCTTCTCAATAGCCAAAGTGTTGCAGTTGTTTAAAGACTTATTTAATGGGGGGAGAATGATTATGCAGCAATATCAACGTTTTTAACTCTTCTTTCAGTAGAATCATCAAATGCTGCACAACAGTATTGACTGACTCAGATTTAAAAATATATCATTTGCAGAAGAAACTAGGTAGTAATTAAGGACAGAAATATCAGTTTTCAACTAAACGTATGTCCTCTTCAGCCATGGATGGCAGCTCACCTTCGATTAGAGCCATCTATCATTAACTTAGCACATGCATTTTTTCAGAGCAAAATTAAACAAAACTCACTTTCTTGCCTCCACTCGTGCTTCTGCATCAGCATCATGAATGCCCTTCTTGATTGTTTCAACCAAGACAGCTGCATGCCTAGAAGAAAGACATTCTTCATGCTATTTTGCTACTCCAAATTCTAAGCAGTAGTTTTACACTTTAATTAACATTCCACCAAGTAAAAAACAGCTGCAACACTAGTTCTTTCCAAGAAATGCAGTAAACAAACACTTAAGCACATTGACATAACTGTACCTTCTGTAAAGGTTTAGGTCAGCTTACTCCTCCAATCTAAAATGACTTTAATCTACTTTTCTGACATACGTCCACCTATCACACTTAGAAAGTTATTTAAAAATACCTTTTTTAAGACACCTGCCTTCCTGAAATGGAAAAACTATTTCCACTATTATACTAACAGCATGAAAAAGTGAAAAATTAAGACTGTAAATTTTCTTCCAGCTCTGACAGCTTTTCAGCAACCTGAATACAAGCTCAACGAACAGCAAAGTACCCATCAGAACACAAACTTGTGAAGACAAACAAATTTTAATTCAAGGTTAAGTTTTGGGCAGGAAGTTTGCTATTTGGGGTGTTGGTTTTTTTTTGGGGGGGGGGCACTGGGAGGGAGATGGTGGGTTTTGTGCATTTTTATACAAACTTTGGCATAAATGAAGTTATTTCTCCATTGCTCCCTTTCTCAGGAGCACCCTGGAAAATAGAAATATTCCTGTGGAGCTGGATGAATTCTTCAGAGGCTTCTCTGGATGCCCTTTAAGTCTCCTTGCTCTTTCTCTGTGATTACAGTGACCATCCTGCAGAACTGATGCACGTACTATTTTCCCATCTATTTGGAGAAGTTACAGTGTGCCCTTAGTCATTAGTACAAAAAGTCCTCCAGCCTAAACCCACTTGCCTCTTTTACAGCAAACACACAAATTTTCTCCTTCCAGGAGAAAAGGCAGATGCTTACCTGTGTATGCACTGCTCACACGCAGGATAGGAGAGGTAGAGGGTAAGGAGAGGAGGCAACAGGAAGCCAAGGCTGGAACATACAACTCTCCTTCCCCCTGGCACCTGAATGAGCTGCATGACCTGCTGTGCTAGAAAGGCTGTCTATGCCAGAAAGGCTGGCCAACACTGAACAACACAATCCAATTAAAGGATTCAACAATATTTCTGTCTTAAATTACATCAGCAGTTTATTTTAGGGGAAAAAGTATTCTGGTCCATACCTTTCCAGTGAATGTGTTTGCCACTCTTGTAATAACAAGTCTAAAAATTCAAAGGAGCGCCTAAAAACACAGAACAAATGTTATAATTAAATACTCATTTCTCTAATGAGAGAATGCTCATGGAATAAATACCAACTTTATTTTTTCCCCCCGAAGGAAAAAAAATGAAATAAAAGTACATTTATCTGTCAAATAAGGACATTAGTCACCTTATAGCAAAGTTGAAATACCCTGTACAGAAAGCAAACATGCAGGCTAACTAATCTTAAACTTTAAAATAATAGATGTGGTTAACATTGCGCTGCTCAACTCATGCTATTACACATAACCTCTGTTAACTGTATTAGTCCCAAAAAACCAGACATTAATTACTGAAGTTGAAAAAATTGTACAGAGTATAAAATCCTAATACAAAAATAAATACTAAATACAGTATTTTTATGGCAGTATGCTTCTATCCCAAACACTATTTCCATCCTTCCATCTGTCAGTACTGAGTGTGTAGATAAAGGAAAACATGAAACCATTACTAGAGGGCTCTGCATATAGAAAGCACTGCAAAAGATTGGATGGCACTGTATTAACGAAGTTATGTAATCATATCCATTATTAATTTGGTAATCTTGACAATTTAGCAAACCGCCATTAGTAGAAGGCATACTTTTAAACTGTGTCTGAAGCAAGATCCTGACAAAAAAAAATCAAACTGACACACATTAGGGAAGTGTAGGTAATTTTCAAACAGATAGTTTGACAGCCCAAAACTATCACTTTCTTCTGGCTATGCTGCATTTTTAACCTGTTCTGGAGGGACAAATTTGGTTTTTATTCTGCCCAAATCCTTTGGACACTAGCAAGGCATGGCAAGAAACCCTGAAACACTTCTCGCTATTACCACCAATCTAGCATTTTGTTGTCTTCCCAGAAGAATGAAAGCAGTATGGAGACAATGCCTTCAGTGATGATCACTGGATTGTGAACCGCAGTCCCAAAGCCACCTACAGTCTAATGTTCCTCAGTAAAACCACAGCATGTGGAGGCACTGATGATCTGAGAATTGTTCTGCAGTCAAACCCGAAGTTATGGCAGGTCAGTACAATCTGGGTTGAGGTAACACATGCTTTGGATGCAAAGGCAGCTCACACTCAAAGGAAGTAGTGCACACACTCAAGCTTTTTCCTGCATATACACAGCGACATCACTTTCAGGACTAGTGCTGGGCCAGAAACAGCATTACCTGCTCTTGTGTGATTCAGTGCAGAAAATGACACTCTGTCAAAAAAACAATTAATTTTCTCAAGAGCCAATCCAAGCATTCAAGCATCATGTCCTCAGAGAAAGCAACATGCTGGAGATGTAGCTGAGCTGTTGAACATGACAACTCATGGATGCTCTGTGTCCTAAGGTAGCTGCCACTGTCTCAAAAGCTGAAAGTAATTTTTGTAGTTTGCAATTTACTGGGTAACAGTTATGTGTGTTCAGAGTTCATTGCTATATAAATATTCAAATCTGTTAATTTTCAACATATGACAATAATATTTTAAAAAGCAACAGCTTTAATGATTTGCATTTATAATGTGCTCACCTTCTAACTGCAACTGATTTTGACGTACAGTTGCTTGTTATTAAAGGTATGAGTCGTGGCACATGAGTATGCTGCAAAAAAAGGACAAAACAGTTAATGAGAAAAGCATTCCTGAATTCTGAATCTGTACTGTACTGATTAATTCAAACAGAATTAACAGCATAATAAAAACTGCAATCATTTAAAACGCTTACCAAAACTAAATCATAGAATACTATTAAGTAAAAGACTGCTGCTAGCATGTCAATTGTTTAAAGCTATTTTCTTCCAAAAGGTCAAGCAAAAACCATTCCCAATGGCATCAACAATCACATCATGACAGGCAATACTTTGCTCAAAAGTAATATAAGAACTACAAATGTAGCTGTCTCCTCAAAGGAGTTGAAAGGAGTTGATGTTATTTTAGTTTTGCCACGGGAAAAAAAAAAAAGTAATAGACGTAGCCGTCTTAAAAGCCAGGGTTATAGAACAAGAAGTAAATCAATAAATATGAAAATATGGGCAATCTTCTAAGGATCAGTATGATTAGTGCTACAAGCACTAAATTTCCTTTAATGCAAATTATGTCAATAAAGTAATAAAAGCACTGACATATAAGCAACCTTATATATATAACCTATATGGAAACACCGACGAGAGAAGAAAACCATTAAACTATGCATAAGATAAACCACATTAAAATCCAAACGCATTACAGAATTCAGAATTAAAGCTGCCGTACTTCAGCTTTTCTTCTAATTGTAGACACAAAGCATTAGCATTTTAATTTTAAGTAAGAGTAATGTGGTTCAACAAATCTATTTTCAGTTCATTTCTTTAGTCCTTTCTTGATTAAATACGTACAGTAAACAGTCCCAAATACAGTGTGAAACAGCAGGCTAATTTAAAAAAATCCAAGAGCTTAAGAAGTACAGTACTACAGAATTCTTACTCTCTCATGTATCACAGCTGCAGGATATAAACACACAAATCACAAAAAAAAGCAGAGACTATCATCAGCTCACAAAGTACTGCCAATTTCAGAATTAGGAAGGAATTAATCAAAAATTCTGGAACAGCCTAACAGCTAGATTGTTCATCCTGATATACTTTTAAACACAGTTTCAGGGGATTTGTTTGCATTTTGCATAGTTTGCAAATTGAAAAGAGGCATATGACTTCCAGAAAGGGTCAATAGGCAAATAATGGGCAAAAATTAAGTTTTTTTACAGATGAAGAAACCTGTATATTCCAAGTCTTTGGAGCTATTGGCATTGCAATTTCCAGAAAGTGTTTTGTAAAGGAATCAAAGCCTCAGGCTTGCTTTCATTCAGTTTTAAGATGGCACATTACATCTGCTACTCCTGTGAGGATGGAATGATACATGCTTCCTCCCAAACCACACTGCAGATCAGCTGACCAACCTAAATCCCACCTCCTTCTGAAAACATTTCTGCCACCCTGCCATCTCTCCATGATTCCCTCCCTGGCCCCCACCTTCCTTCTTTTAAACTGGTTTCCTGATGTACTAAGACTCAAAAAAGAGAAATCAGAATACAGTGTAAGAACTTTCTGGAGAAGAAATATGAAATTCAATGAAGGCACAAAGATGAGATGAAGGTCTTCAGTATCACTGGGATAAAACAGCCTCCTTGTTTTTATGTAGACTCACTCTACAGCAATTACATAGTAAAGCACTAGAAACTGAACTGGTAGTCACTGAATGCTGGGTGGAGTAAAACACTGTCTCCAAAAACTGCAGTAGCTTGGGTTCTAAATAGTCAGTTGATCAAAGGCCCCCTGATCAATGGACTGATCATTTAATCCAAAGGATAGAAGTCCAAAGGGGCATGGGGCTACACTTCTTTTTGATATTCAATTCTTTTTCCATTGAAACCTGAATTTTCTGCCAAAATACCTCACATATGCCATTTACTGGCTGGGTATTTAAACACCATGGACAGGATTTTCTTGCTTTTATGCTTCTAATCCACTATGTTAAGTCACAACTAAGAAGAACAGAAATTTAAACAAAATCAGCACAACTACAGCTGATGAGTAAGCTTGTCTTCAAATGAACTGAACCAATAAAGGCAATTTAATGTAACTGGTGAATTTTTATTTCATGCTGCTTTTCTCATGCTTGATTTGGCTCCCGTGGAAAAGACAGAGTTAGTTTCTTACATGCCCGAGCTTGTCTCACACTACTGGAAATTGTATTGTTCTCTAACAGCTTTAATGATCCTGTGTAAGGTGTACTCCTTCCTTCACTCTCAAGTCTGTGTCTTCTCACAGTGCAGTGTAAGAGTCTGGGGAAAAAATGCCAAGGGATTTTGTCTTAAGCCCAAGTACTGATGCGAAGGTCATGCATGCAGAGGTTTCAAAGCACCATTCTAAGAGGGACAGACAGAGCAAGTACAGATTCCAAACCCTACTGAGGATGGCAACAAAAGGTGTAAGTGATGAAACCTCCAAGGTTTTCCAACAACTCATGAAATTAAAACCACCAATGAGATCATAGTAAATTGCAGTAAGTGCCTGGCATGAAGAACACCACAACTTCTAATGCAGAAACTACAGGCAACCTCATACTTTATGTGAAATACAAAAATTTCAGTACAAGTCCCAAACCTAAATATCTTACTGAGACACCAGTCCGTAGAAAATGCTCAAACAACATTCAATAGAAAACAGCTAGGATAGAGCACTTCTCTGTCCCATATGCTAAAAGCTTTAGGGACTCAGCCTAGAAAGTTGTTAGACCTGGAATTCAAGTCTCTACTGGATTTTTCTTAGGTGAAAAACTTGTGCTTTCTGAACAGAACCCTGTATGTGTAGCCTCTTCAATATTTTACCATTAACTCAATGGTTCCAAATTTTTTGGGAGGGGGAGTGCTTATATAAAAAGAAATACCTTTGTTTTGTTGTTTGCACTAGTTAAATTCCCACTAGTTTCTTAGCTACTAGCTTAACTTCATCTTTTCCAAAAATGCAGTTAAAAGCAATTACCCACTGAAACACACTTGGTCTTTTTTCAATTAACACATTACAAAAAAACCCAAACCATGAAAACAGAGCTGCTTTTCATACCTATTCTTCCATCATTACTATGACAGTGCTGCCAATTGGTTTCAATCATATATAGTATTTGTCCACCCATGAGAAACACTGCTCCTCCATTAAAGAATGATTTAAAAACCTGTATTTTGGAATAGTTACTATCTCTGCCAAGAGCCACTACCTGAAAATTCTTAGCAGGCAAAGTGAGAGAGGAACACCTACCCGAATAATGAACCTGATGGCTGCACACCCAGAGGTTGCCATCACTTTGGCGCTGTTGGGAACCAGGTTAAAAAGAGTAGGCACAATTGCTTCAGCTCCATGGTCAAACTTGTTCCCCAGAACAGTTGAAAGGTGGCTGTTCAGGGAAATAAATACAAGCTGTTAACAAATTAATTTCTTAGTCTTAAAATAATGAAGTCCATTGTGAATTTCAAAGATCCATCTTTCCAAGAGAATTTCCCAATTTCATGATTTCCAGGCACACTAAGAAGCCAAACATGAATAAGTTTATTTCATAATGAAAAACAAATACTACAACTGGAAAGCCTGAATTCTCATGTCCACATAAAATATCTGTGTATTTCTGCTTTTTAACGTACTTTGAGACTAATAAATCTAGAATTTTACATAAATTACTGAGGGTTTTTTTCCCTTTTAAATGCAGGCAAAGTTCCTAAACTCACCGCAATCAGCCAACCATAAAATTTGTCTCTCCTGTCAGTTAAAGGTTATGTTTTCAGTTTTAACAAATACAAAAACACATACCACACACAGCAATGAAACTGTCCATTGGTGACAACAAATGCTTCTTTCGTGCAGACACTATATAAAAAGAATTTGTTGCCAGCAGCAAATGACACATCAAATATATCAAAGTTTTAGGAAAATTCCAGGTTGTTAGGCCTGGATGAGAACATTTGCACAGTACTTTTAACTACTCCTGACTTCATGCTAGGAAAGGTTATTATTATTTTCTGAAAGCCTCGATTTCCTTGGAAAGGGCAGTTGTATGCTTCAACATTTCCCCTCTGTCTGTTCAGTCAGAAGAGCAGTACATCAAGGGTGAATTCTGTGGTGTTCCTGTTTCAGATGGCCTCAGAAAGTAAGTGGTTACATTAATGTCATTCCAGAGAATAAAAAAGCAATGGAAAACATGGAAATGGGAAAGACTACTCTGTTTTTCTCTTCTGCCCTTGAATTTAAAGGAGTCCACAAGATGCTAAAGGTGGAGACCTCGTTTCAGTTTAGACACTGTAAAATTATCATGAACATCTGTCTCTTGCCCAGAAGGGCAACCCTGGAAGTGTTCAACGTCAGGCTGGATGGGGCTCTAATCAGCCTTGTTCTTGTGCAAGGTGTCCCCGCGCTGCCAGGGGGGTTTGATATTTAAGGTCTCTTCCAAGCTAAACCCCATTCCATGATTCCACAAGAGGTACTGCCTCACCAAAATGCTCTATGTTCAAACCACTAGAGGGCTATTCATGTTGTCCTCACAAGCAGTCCCAGAGAAGTTCTGCATCAATTACCAGAGCACAAGAGGTCCTAAGATTAGTGCCCAGAATCACTCACAGCAGTTTGTATTAACCTGCACTAAGTATTCAGTGCAATGATGGCAACTGGTTATTCACATACAATCTGTTAGAGGATTATCAACTATGTGTATTCCCTAAGAGAACAAATTCCTTTAAGCTTTTCTTTTTCTCTATGGCTTCAGACCCTGACTTGACTCCTTATCAGCCACAGTGTCCAGCAGTCCCACAAGACAATCTCTCCTGCAGCAATGATAAAGCCCCTCTAAGCCAAACCCAGAGTAACATCTATCCAGGCACACAGAGGCACAGGAATTGCACTTACGCTACAGTAATGCAGGCTTCTCTGACCACCTGGGATCTGAGATCCTTGGCTGACAGCTTGAAAGCCCCATCCAACAGCCGCAGATGCTGGAAAAACCCATCGTACTGTGCAGCTCCAGCAACCAGCAAGGACCGAACCTTCTTCAGCTAAAAAATAATGCGTTTGGGTTAGGACATTGCCAATATGCATATTAAAATAAAATAAAAAAAAAAGGAACAGCTTCAATATGCAAAAATACACGTGGGCATATCTTGAAGTGTAATTTTAAAAATATATGGCAGTAATTAAAAAAAATGATAAAATATTTATATTATTTAAACTCTAGAGCTAAAAAAAAACCTCAGAGTCCGAAACACAAATACACAAACACATAATTCTACATAGACATAAGCACTGTAACACTGTAAGTGAAACTTTTCATAGCTGCAAACAAGAGGTACTAATGCAAACAGTTAAGTAGTGCAAGCAGACTATGTCATTTATCATAAATCCCAAATTTAAACATATATGATGGCTTTTAGAAAAGCTTCTACTTGAATGTCAGCAAAAATATATTTTAGAATTTTAAAACTACTCAAACTTACTTGATATACAGAAATTCAAAGTTTAAAAATTAAAGTGAAGATTTATTTTATTATCTGGAGTGTAATTACTTTAAGAAAAGAAAAATTAAAATATCTGGCTGCCTGTGCTTTATGAAATACACCCACCCAAACCTGAAACCAGATAAAAAATTTACCGCATTAGTTCGTTGATCCCAGTCATGTTTGTCATCTGAGAGGATTTCCCTGATTTTGTTCAACGTTTCTTCAAGTTCTCGACTAGAATAAATCTGAAGTATTAAAAAAAAAATCAGAAAGTTCATATTGTTAATATCTGATGTGATGAAGAAAAATATCTTGCGAAGAGTGAAAACACAATTCTAATCTCACAAATCTTCCCCTCAAATTTCCAGAGATTTGTGTAAGAGTTATAAATGGGCATTTTAAGACCAATCTGTAAGGATGGATACCACTGAGCAGTGAATATTCATTAGTAAAAAAAAAAAGGCTGAATAAACAACATTTTCCTCAAGATTTTACCTTCCACCTTTGTGATGAGCTAATCGTATCCACAATTTCATTAACTCCACTTAAAAAAATAAATAATTCAATAGGAACAGAGGTTTTAGATAATCTGCTGCAATATATTTGCAACTCACTTTTTTTTTTCATACTTACTCTTATAACGAAACTCAACCAACATTTAAACTCATTGTAACTCTTTTGGAGCTGGGACTCTCTGAGAAACTAACTGGGCCGTGAGAACACTAAAATTTGTCTGAAAAACTAAATTTAAAAGGCTTCCATAGCTTCTCTGTGTATTGCTACTTTAAGACTACCATTAATTTACTTATTCAGTCAGTAAACAATTATAAGGGGCCACCTCTATAGTCAGAGTTCTCACTGTACAGTAAGACCACCAATATTGAAACCTGAACAAACTAATCACGCAACAGTCACCATTTGGCTATAAATTAATTAATGCCTTTATTGAACTGTACATGTATAAGAACAAATTTTTAAGGAAGAAATTAATAAAAAACCTACCCATGAAAATATATTATTGCCAAATAAACTGTCTTCCCTTCTATTTTCCTGGACATAAGTCAAAGGATGTTTTTTTCTGCTTCTACTACATACACAAAATATAAAGGTTTGTTTTCCTCCAGACTGAAAACAAGTTTAAGAGGGTATGAAGCAAATTACTAAGCAGAAACTTGATCTGGACAAGGCTTGGTTGGTTTTTTTTTTTAAGTGTTTTCAGCTAAACATTTCCAGTTTTTTGGATCAGAATTTTTTTTCATTATCACATTAGGCAAAATTCAGTGGCCCATACATAAGCACCTGTGGCCACCTGAGACACAGGGCTGGCAGATATGGGTCAAGACTTGAAAGAAACTTATACCTTCCTACAGTGAAAGCTGGACAGCAGCATGATAACTTATGTAGCACTTAAACAGAAGGGCCTGATGCTCCCTCGGTATTTAAGTACAAGACAATTTTCCTATGTGCAAGAGCACACAGAGGAAACAAGTGGTTAGGACATCTTGCTTTGCATTAATTCTTAAGAGCTTTGTCTCTTGAGCACTGTTCTAGCATGTACATATGCATCTTTGATCTTACAGAAAAAACAGTGGAATGTCTTTGTCCTGTTCTGAGGCTAAGCTGAATGATTATTTTCTTTAAAATATCTCAATTTCCCAGGCATCTTCAAATTACTATAAGGGTTATTCAAAATACAGTCTTAGTTTTCCAGTTTCTTGAGCAGATCGAATTAGTTTAACTTACAGAAGATATGGAACCTTAACTCTATTGACATGTATTCTTTTTCCAACACTTTAACAAAATATGGTTATGGAGGTGTGCATATTTCATGAAGAAATATGGAGGAGGTGAAAGACATCAGAGCTCTAAAACACCTGCATATTAGGTTTCCAGAATAAACAGGGTAGGAATTCATTTTCAGAAAATGGATTAGTAGTCCCAAACCAGCTTCACTGTAAGGTGGAAAACAATTTCTGAATATACTGTACTAACAAAACTGAGTATTTTATTACCATGCAGCTGTGTGAGCTCTTCCAGGATATACTGTGGAAGCAGCTTTCTAGTTCTATACAGGAGACATGAGTGCATCCATAAATACCAGAAAGCTATTCCTTGTGATTACTGTCTCCATCACTGGAAATCACTGATGTATAACTTACTTAAAATGAACAAATGACTTAATGAAAACAATTGGGTCTGAGTGTAACAGACTTTCTACTCCACTGTCCACAAAATCAAACATGAGTTTTGTATCATCATTTAATATACCTGTGTATCCTGGTAGCCTATTAATAGTTGTTACACAACCCTAGTTTATTCTAACACTAATTCTTTAAGTACCATACGCTTTTTTATCAAAATTTATTTCCATTAAGAAAGAAATTTTTTATTTTTCTTTGAAAGTGTGAGGGACTAGCCACCGGCTAACTCAAGACACAGCTTCATGGTACAGTGACGCTTCATGTCCTCAGAATTCATGACATGATTCAACCTCCTCCCTTTACCTTAACCCACCCTGACCTGTCTCCTGCTCAGTTCAGCGCTTCAATATACAAAAAGCTCATCTTAGAAGAGAAGCTAATATTTCTCCGGAAACTCAGCATATCTCTGTGAACTTATCATAAAGTGCAACAAGAACGGAAGCAAAATGATGCCTCTTGGTGGCATCTGAGGACTGTTCAAGGCACACTCAAATCTCAGACTGAAGTCCTGGTCAAGGTAGAAAAGCCTTTTACAAGCTCTTTCATTAAGCAAAGGCTGAAAACAGAACTTTTTTTGTCAGCCTCTGTATCATGAGAAAGCATGCTGTAAAGTACAGTTACTGCTGCAAGACTAAAACATGCTGGGCACTAGACAAACACAAAAGCAACCTGTACAATGGGTTCATGTCCACCCTGTTAGCCTTTCTAGGCAAAGAATGGAATTTTTGTTTGATTATTTGGCTCAAATAGAACTGGACTGAAGAATATTCAAATTGGCATTGTAGCGCAGAATTTAATAAATGGTATCATTTTATTCTGTCATTAAATGAAAACCATAATTCCACTGAAAAATCCTGTTTTCTCAAGATTGTACATAGCTACTTCAATTTCAGAGGAATAAAAGGCAATATTTAAATAATTTCTTTTCTCCCTGCCCTTGATTAATTATACTTTCAGGAGGCCAAGATGAAATTATGTGTTCTGCCAATGACATAATGCATTCTTTGCTCAGAAGTTCCCACATGAGACTTCTATAAAAAGAACTGAACTTGTTTTCAAACAAATTTTAGATATAAATGGGAGTTACTCCTAATAACTTGAACACAATCTTCTTCAGTTTTAGCAAAGGCTTAAGTTGTAAAAACAGTATGGTTGTAATCTTGACTATGAAGGCACAATCCTGTTACTATAGTACTTTTCTTTTTGGCACACTGACCATCATACTACATCTAAAAATCACCCATCTTCTTCAAAAACTGCTGCTATCCATTAGAGGGCAACACACACACACATCATTAAAGGCAACTGCAACATCAAAGACATAAAAATTAAAAGTTCAAACACAAATAAGAATACTAACTACACAGATGGAAAGTAGTTTCAGCACAGGGATTAAGAACTGGGTACAAGTAAACAATATGACATTCCTAAAAAAAGACAAGCAGTCATATGAACAACTTACTGGGAAGTCAGATCTACCACTGGAGGCTTTTAAGAATGACTTAAAATATACCTATATTGTAAGTAACCTCAATTTATGAGATTAATTCAGATGCACTTAATCTTTATCCAGAATTGAATCTGGTTTTCCATATGGTTTTCATTCTTACTTGCATTTAGACCACTACTCAAACCCATGAATGTAAGAAAAACAGAAGAAACAAAGGAATGGGCTCAGTAACGTCCAAGCAACTCTCTCTCCTCATGCTATCCTTTGCTTTTAAGATTATGGAAACTACAGGTCATAAACATTCTTTCTCCACAAGTCTAACAGAGAAATTTCCCACTTCCTTAGTAATTAAGATGGTCACAGAACATGAAATCTGCTCTCATTTTTGTTGTTGTTGTTTTTTTTTTTTTTTTTTTTTTAAGATCAGAGATTGTCCACAATAAGCAGCATGAAATTGGACAGGAAAGTCATTATTCCTAAGGACACTAAAAAAAAAATTGTTTTTTTTCTTGCATGTTCTTCCATGAAATAAGTAGGTAATTTTGGAGATAGTTGCACATTTCTCTCCTACCTCCTCACCTCAACTTGAGGGAGATTAGTAAACACAAATGTCTTTCTCCTCTATTTCTTGCAGTTTAGAGAATGACCTACCTTCCTAGGTCATTAAGCAGTCAGACAGAAAATAACATGTGCTGGTTCATGTCATGTGGTCTCCCCACTTTTGTTCTTGCAGTGTTACCAACCAGCCTGAATTAGAGAACTCTGCTTGGGACTGCAAACACTAAGGCACTGAACTAAAAGCACCACATTCTCTGTTCTGTGGAATATGGCTCTATTCAACATAACAGGGACAAACTGCATGTTAAGAGCTGCATGTTTTCGTCCTCTAAAGAATTCTTAGCACAGTCTGGAGAGGCAAAACAACATAAAGCTCTCACAGTGTAAGACAATGACTTCCTTGATGTGACAGGGATCATGGAAATTGAGTGCTCTTTTGTGAAAGCAGACACACTACTGCTGCCTGCAGAAGCAGATCTAACAAATAACTATGCTTGGGAAATAAATATAGAAGAAAAATACATATCAAGAAAAGGGAGTCTTACAAAATCCTTCTGTCATTTGGGAACAATGGCTACTGAGTTTTTGGTTGTGTTCCACACCTCAGCTGCTCAAGGAAAACTTACTCAAAATAGGCCTCGTAAGCTACACGCATAATAAATGACTCAACTATGTGAAAGTATCAAATACATGCAATTCCCACACTAAAAGAATAGAAATTAAACCTGATATTTTAATTAAGAACTCAGAATCTAACAAGTTCATTAGTATGAAAATAAGGCACTAAATTTAATTTTTAAAGTACTGCTAGAATAAGGACATGTATACCAGACATACATCATTACAATTCAGGTAAATTTGAAAATACAGTTTTTGCTTTTTAAATTATTTGCCTGTACTATTATTACTTGATTATCCCTTGAAATTGCAGCCCTAAACTTTCCAAATGTTATGCTAATCTTTTTCTTATTAAAACATCCAATTATTTTCACTAGCTCCCTGAAAAAGTTTGAGAAAAGCAATAAAGCATTTTAGCCAAAACATAATGTGGTAATAATTAGTAGGACAGTAAAGAAAAGGTGGAACTCTTTTTGGTAACTACTGGAAAAATAAAAAACGTTCCACGGAGCCTCTAAGGTCAGAAAGAAGTAAAAGTAATGATACTTGCATAGAATACTGTAAAATTATGTAAGTTTTAAAAGCAGATTAATACATTACTGCAAATAATGGATTTCTGAAAACAAACATGAATATACACAGCATCTTACCTGTACAGTAGGAACATCTGTAAATGCCTTAATAAAATCATCCTCATCCACAGCTCCAGCTCCTCCTTCTTTAGAGGAACCTAAATAAACACAAAATACTGTTACACAGGATGTATGTAACATTCGTCAAGGTTTTAAAACCCTTACAAGTATCTTTCACCATACCTACTTTCAAACATTTAATATAACTTTAAAAAATGCTCCATTTTTGTGTACAATTGAACATCATGTGTAGAATCACAAGACCTTGCACTCTGACTTCACCATAAGAAAAAATGGACTTTTTTTCCCCAAAATGAACAATTCCAAGCAATTTCAAATTTGCCAAATTTAATGATTTCATAGTTTTTATTTTTGTGTCTTTTTAGAAACATTTTTCATATAACAATCCTCCAGCAGCTGTTTGCATTTAATTCTGAGACCTGCCTCCTGTTAACAAAACTGCTAAAATAAAGCTCAGAATTTCAAATTACTTACTAAAGCAAGAGCTAGTTGTCACTAAATGGAATTCCTCAGGATGAATTTTCATCTTAACATATGCAACTTAAGTAATCAGTCCTGAAAGTCTTAAGTTTTCTTAGTCTTAAAGTTACAAGAACTTCAACAATGAAAGAAAAGACACAGTGAGGAGAATTTGTATTGGAGCAAAATCTGAACTTCACTGGCCTTGTTTTCAGACCACTCATGGTGGAACTACTTTCACATGACAGCAAAGATGCCCAGCAGGACCACAGAAGAACACTGACAGGTAACCTGCTGGTTTCACACTTGCACATTGTTGCAAATCTCATTAAAATCTTGGGCAGAAACTAAAACCACTGTACGCAAGAAAACTATTTGAAAACAATGCCTGGATTTTGCTTTCCTGCAAAAACTCAGGTTACCGAAAAAGCCCCGTTTTTAAAAGAAATGAACTCAAATTTGCTATCAAATCAAAGAACAAGGTTATCAAGTCTAGGCTACGCTACAAGAACTCCAAGCAGAAGGTGAAACTCGGCAGAATCCTTAAATATCTTCAATACTTGCATCAGGAAGGTAATACAACAAAACCTATTAACCAGATGGAGAGACTCAAACCAGTTAAACATTTCCTTCTTGAAAGGAAAAACATAATCTCTTATAGTCAATGAGTACTGAGAACAGTGCCTCTTTCAGAATGAGGCAAACAGGATAGATGGCAGAATGCAACTGGAGGCATCACACAGAGAAGACATGTATTTTACTAACTACAGAACAAATAAAAACCACTAAAAAGGCATTTAAGAGGCCAAGTTTTGTTCAACCAGAACAAAAAGCTAGGAATTTCTGATGAGTGAAACTCTTGGTGGCTGCACTCTAAAAAGACACTTCATGGTTTACAGTTCCTGATCTCCCAGTTACAGTGAAGGAAATTATATCTGCTGTGTTTGTACACATGAGCAGTTTGGAAGCATGAGGATTCACTACTACTACCACCAATTTGGTGGCAAACTTACTAGATCTCAACACTGCTATGCAGAACAAGATCTCTTACATACCTTTGTGGCTCATTAGTGTAAAACCACAGTTCTGGACCCAGTACATGCAGTATAATACAGGAACATCTAGTAGATTTTGAGTGCCTTAGCTCGAGGATGCTGTAAAGAGATGCTGTTCATAATAAATTTCAATATGTGTATCTCCCACAGCATCTGTCACAATTGCCAGTGGCAGCCAGAAGAGAAAGAAGAAATCATAACCCCTATTTCTTTTCCTTCCAGAGAGCAGAAGGAACAAACCCTTCCATAAAATTCATGAGTCTTTGACCAGCAAAAAAAAAAAAAAAAAAGAAAAAAGAAAAGGGAAAGAATCAGTCACACCCAGCACCCAGAACACACCTTTCTGCTATATAGACTTGCACAGCTCTTCAAAGGGAGAATACCCTCGCCAGAGCAGAACTTTGGGGAGAGAAACCTTGAAAGAAGTAATTTGGCCCAGCAGCACCATGTTAAAACAGGTGGTACAAATAGCTATTTAGATGCTCTGGTCATAATCTCATCTATTTCTCCGTAAATACTCCAACACTTAAGAAAGTCTTAGAGAATCAAAACAATCAGAGTCAGTACACAATACAAACTCTAGGAAAAGTAAATGGAAAAATAATTTTATACAAATCCTATTATTCAGTTACATAAATACACAACACCTGTGTTAATACACAGAAAAAAGTACTTTGCATTCCCATCCTTTACTTACTAATTTCTTTTTTTCCTAGGGAATAAACTACAGAAACATTACAAAGTGACACATTTAGGCCATGAACACAAAAATATAGAAAAATATTTGGATTTCAAGTATTTCTAGTTCCCTCCTGTACACCATAAAAAAAATTAAAAGGAGATGAAGCTGCCTTTGCTAAGTAGATGCTGTCACCTTCAGTATGCCCTAAAGTATCCTTTTAAAATTAGGAAATAGTATGGGGTACATGACATATTTCTACCACCTAAACATCATCTAGTACTGCATCCTGAGTAGTACGAGAAAATCCTTTATCCAAGGAATAAAAATTTTGTACTTTAAAAAGAGAAAGAGGAGGGACAGACTACTATTTAAAATCCATCTGACATAGTCCAGACACACAGAACTTTCCATCTTCCCAAGTTTCAACAACTAGTTCACATTACAAACCACTTTTCTTTTAAATTAATACTCTCCGAAAACTGTTTTATTACATTGTTGACTGGTTAAAAATAAAAAAAGGCAGTTTGAAGTTATCTGTAAACCACATTTCACTGATCTTTCTCCTCCCCAACTGCACGATCACATATGCATATCAAAATAAAGTATGAAGTAACTTCTCTTCATATTGTATAGAAGTCAGCACTCCACACTGCCTGAAGAGGAAATATACTGTTGAATTTTTTCCTTCCCTTTTCAATCTCTCTGCAGGAATGTTTACCAAGTCACCATTTCTGTAGAGACAACTAAAAAAATGACAGAACTCCACCTGCTGTTTCCCAGTTCAAGAGAAACTATTTTACTGTGCTAACAAGATACATAACAGTCATACACATGTAGATGCCTTCTAAGAATCACTCATGCTTTTTTAAGGCTTGACTTCCTCCATATATGCAACACCAGAGCTTCACTAAAGCCTCGATTCAGACAGTGCTGCCTCCAGACCCAAAACTGACACATCTGACAGAGCACACATATAAGCCGGTTTGTTGCTGTTGTTGCTTACCTTCTCAGACCAAGCATGTGAGATTACAAATTCTTTAGATCTCTCTCTCTGGTATTAATTCCTTCAACTGAAAAGTGCATGTTCAAGGCTTCCCACGGAACACACAGTCCTTTGACCAAATATGGACAAGTGCAGCTACTGCATTCCTAAAGGCACGAAGACTATAAACAATTCTAGGGGGCTTTAACCCCACCGCATTTTTAACATCTTTAAGTGCTCGGAACACAGATAAAATTCAGAGCCTCGTCAACTGGATAATTACATTACTCTGTCTTTTGACTTGAATCCAACAGCTTTTTTTCAGCTGAGACCCAGAAGAAAAAATTCTCTCAAGGAGAGGAAGAAAAAGATATTTATACAAGATATTTATACATGTTGTTTGTTAGTTTTCATTCATAACCTTTTTCTTATACTACAAGCCCTCTGGTTAGACTCACAGAGAGCCCTGGAAGTCTCAGTTCCAATTCAGGTAACTGGTGAGAATATTCCAAACATAACAGACAGACTTGGTACGGAAACAGTTGAAGCCCCTCTCAGTTTTACAGTGGAGTTGTGGGGGGTTTTGGTAGGTTTCTCTTTTTTGTGTGTGTCTTCAGAGTTGTTTTGTTTTTTAAACCAAAGTTCAACAAGTCTGGAAATAGAAGCAAAGAAAATAAATCCCTCACTTTCTGCAGACTGCTAACAGAAATGACACTTTCATGAGTTAAATTTAAAGATTTCCAAGATTTTGCAAGGCCCTAGGAGTCTTTTTTTGGAAGAAGGCTTATTCCAGTCATAAGGCACCAAGAATAACTCAACACCAGAAAGGGTACTGTAAGCAAGCAAGGGAATTACCCAGCCTTTTGTGAAGCCCAATTTTTCACCCAGGAGTTAATTCCTGTGGTGGAGTTCTTCCCCTCTTCAGACTGAAACACTTCCAATAAATAAGAACTTTGGAATGCTCAATCGCTCTACACTGCCTTGATGCTCTCCCCAGGATTATCTTCAAATCTGTACATCACGGATGACAATACAATCAACGCCATATGGGAAAAGAAAGATGTTAAATGTGATTCTGGACTCATATTTCTGTTTTGAAAGAGAGAACTGTTTATTCAAAGCATGACTGGCTGTTAAATAAAGTACACAAGTGCTGGCCCGAAAATTTTGCTCAATTTCCATTTGGTAGCATAAATTACTACTCAAATTCATTTTTTTTCTACTTTTGTAAGTCTTTTGACAAAAATTTCACAACAGAAAATTTCCCTGTGAAAAAAAAGGGAATTTCTGGGAGTTTCTGGCTGGGACAGAAACTTACAAGTAACAAAAACTCTAAAACTTTGTTTCACTTTTTGTTCCTAAATCCTTTTCTCAAAATGTTTCCCTAAAAATTTTTTAACTATCTTCCGATACAACATGCATCACAATTTAACATTAGTAAACTTTGAAAGGGATAGTGTTTTTCAGATGTCTTTTATCCCTCAGAAATCTCTAACTGCAGCCAATAACTACCTTACTTAAGAAGGCATCCAGAGTAAGATGATGGGGACTACAATTTTTTTTTTTTTCTGAAAGACAACAAAAAGTTATGCTTTGTCTCAGCTAATTCAAAAGTTTCATTTCTTATCTATCAGAGACTGAAGCAAAAGATGCAGATCATTCTGGACTGAAAGAAAAAAACTACTGTTACCCTTTTGGCTTTGTAGGTTAATAAACAATCAGCTGTAAATTAGGAACAGACAGCAGCTTCAGCTCTGCGTGGGATAAATGGAAAGGATAAGCTCAAGTACTTACTCAGCTTTTCATATAATAGGTTAACTGGCAACTCCCACTCACTCCTACTGACCTCTCCCATTCTAGCAGTGGTACAGCTGAGCACTAAGTCACAACAGGGAAGGGCTAAACCCAGAATAAAATAAACTGGCCAAGATGAATAGTTTCAGTGAGCAAGTTCTCTAGCCTGCCTCACCGTTGGGCCATACAAACACCAAGGCAGCACAATCCAGTGGCTGACTCAAGATAGAAATGATTTATGCTGCCTGGGCTGACCATACAGCCCAGGCAGCATAAAAAGCACAGCTGCTGCAAATCTAAGTACAGGCTGAGGGGAATAGAGCAATACTAGAACAAAATGAACTCAAAGAAGGAAAACTGCAAAAGCTACATGGTGAAACAGACAGCCTCTACCACAGACATTGTGTGGGGTGGATCTAAGCTAAGTGTTGATACCAAACAAAAATAAACAAACAAATAAGCCAATGTACAGACACAAGTTATAAATAATACATCACAATAACCCTACCCCCTACCAATGATGAAGACACAAAACCTAATTGTTTTTTCAGCATGGTACTTGCAATAATAACCACATTCTGTTCCCAGCCCTAGTGGGCAGATGTTGCAAAGGTCATATTTAATTCTTTCTTTGAATGTACATTCTGCTGTCAGTCAGTCTCTGTAACCGGAATTTTTCCTGAATCTTCTGTAGTTCTCAGTCTTTGCAAAATCTGCTTGTTTATCCTTGGGTCAGGCCTTATTATTTATTTCTCTGGGGGTCAGGAAAGGAAATTTCCAGGGCTTCATAATCTGAATGACCACCTCTGAGATGGCAGGGCTGTCTTTTAAGACAATGACTCTGATGATGCCCTGCACAGACCGATTTCAATCTCAGAGCTCAGTAAGGACTTCCTTTACCTTTCCAGGTATCATAAGATTACTAATACAGTCTAAAATAGCATCTTTTCATATGCACCTTTCATAAGTCTGCTTCTGTAAAACAGGAACCACAGGTTCAGAAAATTGGCTGGAGATGGAGAAGTTCTGAAAATTCCCTTCACATTTTAAACTACTGAGTTATCTAAAGCTATTTGATATACTGTGCACAGCAACCTTGATATATTAACAGATTCTAACATTCTAAATGTTCTTATTTCCATGTTTGAAAAACTAACTGTGAACTTCAACTGACAAACCTGAATAAAAACCTCCCATAAAGCAAGCAAATAAGTATTCTTCAGTCTCAAGTAGCTGTATGAAACAAAGGTGTTCTTTCATCATGAGGTGATTGAGTCACTTAGTACAGATGCTTTCACCTTGCCTGCTTAAGTTAGGAAAACATTTGAGAGAAGCAAAGAAGCAGCAGTTGCTCAAGTAAAAACCACTTTGATCAACATTAGACAAGATTTTCTTTTGAACAAGAACCATAGTTGCAGATAGCTAGACTGGTAAATCCTACAGGATGGATATAATTAGGCTAACTTAGATAAAATTATTTTAGTTTAAGTAACTTGCACTGTTAGCATCACTTACTAGGCTTTGCTATACAAGTTAAGAAACAGATCCTGCTGCTAATTGCCACCCCTCTGTCAATAAAACTTCAGGGCAGATCAAACCATGAAGAGCTGCAGAGATCCTAGCTTAGATAAAAGTTCTCATCAACTGAATTTCAGCTGCCCTATGTCCATTTCCTGAGAATACAGCAACTGCATCTGCAAAAAAGTAACTCCCCATTCTCCAAAATCTCTCTGCTATTACAAATTTTTGCAAGCACACACCTTGTCTGCCAGAGAAACCTCACAAATAGGAGTTCATTGGGAGATTATCTTACTGGGTTGCTCAATACATTTGTCTTACAGTAGTTATTATCTGCATATAGAGAAAAGGAGAGTGAGAGAATAGCAAAAGTAACCTGTACCAGTCTCATGGACCAGTGCAGTTCACGATTCAGTAATTTCACTAAAATGCCTTTGACTTCAGCTGAACTGCCTTTGACCAACACCCCGGCAAAAAATTAGGATCAGCAAACCTGTTCAGTTGTTCCAACACAAGCCACCAGGGTTTTTGAAATAAACTTCAGAAAACTGTTCTGTAATCAGCAGATACAATACTAAACCCAAATGACCCCCTTTTTATTCCCCCAGAATCTGGACTGGCAAAGCCCTCCTGTTGTTTTTAACCAGCTTAGAAAACAATTCCAGTGACCAAGCAGAGTAGAAAAGCACTCACTAGAACGCCCACGTTAAGGAAACTGACAGATGAGTTCTGTCATGTTCGGCCCCAGTGACTGACATTCACTCTGAACTGACTTGTCCACCCCACTTCCTCCAGTGCCAAAAGTCATCGTCCCTGAGGCACCCAGAAAGTCATTCGAACTGAAACAGGAGCATAAACTGAACAAAAGAGCACAATATCTTAAAATAACTTTAGAATACCTTGTATTCTTTACTTCGTCTGCCTATGTTAGAAACTTGGCAGACATGGTTAGAGAACTTCCCAAGAGAGCCCACCTGTACTGCGCCTGTTCCATTAAAACATTCCTCTTACATGCCAGAGACATTGCTCACGAACAGAAGTTTCCACCCAACAAGTGAGCGTGCTGTCTCTGAGGACTGAGATGCTAAGCAGATGTCTCCATAAAATTACACACCCCACGAAGAACAGGAGCAGGAGGGACAAGCAGAAATCAGCAGTGAGCGGCGCTTACAAGGAAGAAAGTGGTGCCAGGTTTTCAACTATTAGGATAGCACATCTCAAGCCCTGAGGTGTGGCATGTTAGTCAGGTACAAATACAGGACCTCTGTACTAAGAGGAAGCACAAAATAATTCTTACATGGACTGAAGATGATAGCACCAGCATGAATACTGTAAAATTTGAGGCTGCTCTTGAGCATGCAAATTCCTTTGGAATTATGTATTGAATATTACATGCTCCAAGCAACTTAGTCCATAATGTCTGAAGCTTATTAACACCAAATGCATAGTTTCAACAAGTTTAGCCTCAATTCCTTTGTACACAGTTTCACAGGTACAAAAGATTAATAGTAGTACCTCTTCACAGACATGCTGTGGAGATAAATTTAATTAATAAGTATTTACCAAGCACACAGTAAATAAGAACATTATAAATCAAGGAAATTGATAGTGTTATACTTAGTACAAAGTTTGGACAGCATAATTTAGGTAAGGCCAAACCCCAGATGTGGAGGAAGACAAGGAGTCCTACAAGCAGCAAGAATATAGATGCCTGACTTTTTAGGCTTCTCTCAAATTGATTAATGTTGGTTTCTACTCAACTGGAAGCTCATGCAGTCATCTTTCAACTCATGCACAATGTTCACGCTCCCATGGTAATCTTTCAAAGCACTCATTAATTTCTTTTCTCTCTTGGCATTCAGTTTTCATAAATAATTGAAAGGACATACATTTGAGACTCTGGCCCATTTGTCCAGTCTCAACAGGTAAGTTTTGAAGTTATGCTAATTTTACAAACATTATAGCATTAGTCTTATTTTCAGTTTTTAATGTAATTTCCTAATAACCTATTTACATTTTATTTTAATTTGTTCCTAGTTTTACACTCAAATGGGGAAAATTGCACTAATTTTTTACATTACAGAAATTACTGAGAACAAGCAGGAGCACAAACAATTGATTTGTACCACCTGTAATTCTGATGCCAAACCAGAATGATTTGAGGTACTGTGATGTCATAGTTTAAGTAATATAGAATTTTCATTACTGTTGTCAGTGCCTATTTGTGTATTCTATTCTGGAACAATTTAAACAGACACTTTATTAACAACAATTCCCATCACTTGTCACCACAAACTACGTAATTACCATTTCTACATGCTCTAGATAACATATTTTTATCTTTAACTTCTAAAGTTCACTAGGGCAAGACAGAAGGTCGAAGTAACTTGACTTTAATGTGTTGTTTTTTCTCTTATATTTTAAAAATAATTTAATTTATATGTTCCAAAAATACCATTTCAAACACAGGCGCAAATGCTTATATTTCAAAATAATTTGCACTCCCTGCTTCTCTGTTTGAAAGCATTTACTACTGACAACGGAAATGAAACAGGTTTTTTAAGACTCTTCTCCCACACACAAACACACCTTTAAAGAGGAATCACACCACCCTACTCTGCAAAGCAGTAATATTTTGGAATGCCCCTCTTTGCTCACTCTTCAACACTGTCACAGTCCATAAGGACTCCAAGTGGCAGGGACAGCTGATTTCAGTCCATCTTCCTCCTCCTTCCTTCCTCTTTTGCCTTCTAGATTAACCCACGTGAAAATACAAACAAATTGCTTCCCCTTCCTACTGCTTGAAAAAATCAGTACTCAGCGTTCAGCAGCTAAATACGGGCTGGGTTGTCTTCCTTATTCTCATCACTGGTACAACACCTCATGGTCTGGTACAACCATGATTGCCAGTAAGATGTCTGGGACCAGAACCCCAGGCAGAGATGGCACAAGCAGGCTGGGCTATGTATTGCAGTGTGCTTTTATCTCCAGCCCTCTTCATTCGTGCTCCACTGTTACTCTCTCCCTATATTATCCACTTATAAGATGACTGTGAGCCTTTTGACAGAAGACTGTCTGATATAATAGCATGCTTATACCAACATAATGAATTCTACAATCTAACTGAAACTTCTAGAAATTAAGTGAAAAATAGGGCTGTATGAGCTATCACTTGGGCGACACACAGAAAACAGAGATTAATGAAGAGTGTTATGGACACATCCACATATTTTCTTAAGGTATATGTACAGGTGTATATACATAAAAATAAATAATTTATCATGTTTGTTTTCATTCAGATTCCTTATTAAGGTGGATTTTTTCAATCCCGCTGCTGAAGAGGGCTGCAAAGTATTTGCTACAGGAATGGAAACCCCAGTGACTGCACAATCACATATAATGGTCAAGGAAAACAGAGCACTGATCATATGGAAGGGAACCCTAACTTCAGGTGCCATTCAGGGGAATAAAGAAGAAAATCCAGCAACTCTCAGAGGACACAGAAAACTGAAAGCCCTCCTACCTCCCTGAACTCTGGGTAAGGGTGAAACAGCTGCAGTTCATGACCACAAGACTGCAACCCAGGAATTCATGGGCAAGGATCTCTTGGGACGGAAATTAATTGACATTAACTGTGGGGAAAAGGAAGCAAACAGGCATTCTGTAGCAAATTCTCTGATTCAGACTCTGATACCCAAGGCTAAACTCTAAGGCTGCTGAGAATGACAAAAACGACTTTTTAGCTGGAATGTTGAAGAAAAATCCTTGAATTTCACCACCGCTTGGAAATCAAAAAGGAAACAAAGCGCCACAGAATGTCAGGGTTGCTTTGCTGACTAGTATCACCTCAGAGCAGCCTCATATCATACAAAAGGGGCAATGTAGAACAAGAAAAACCAAGAAATCATAGTTCATTTTACTCAACAAATACAGCACTTTGGAAATCGCTTATTGAGGGCAATAAGAATAACAGATGAAATGTTAATGAACTTATTTTCTGCAGAATTCAAAAGATTTTTTTTAAAACTTAGTGAGCATTGATTATTATGAATCCTTTTTTTTTTTTTGTACAAGTGAACATAGAACTCTCTTGAGTCTGGAGACAATCGATACAGTGAGTACGAGTCTATCTTGTTTCAAGTCCATTCACTAACAGTGTGTATTTACAGTTCCACAATTACTGAAGCCCTTTTAACACAAATGTTTCTTAACTACAGCACGTAGTTTTAATGAGGTTAACTTCAGCTGGCTGAGAGTTCATGTATCTTTCAGTCTCACATCTGCTTTATGCAGAGCCTTTCAATTTAAATTTTTCCTTACTAAAGCCTCTAAAGGCCCCAAAATGTCTTCTGCTAGGAAACTGTGCCAAAAAAGCAAATAAGCACCATTTTAATACTTTTCAATTCAGAGCTGTATGTCTGTTATTGAGAAGGGGAAAAAAGCATGACAGATACAAAAACATAACTTAAAATTTCCTAAAGCTGGGAACAGCTTCCTACAGCTCCTTGATGTATGGTGTTACTTTAGTTCTCACAGCCTTCTATTGCCAAACTGCGCACCTGGTTCAACCAGGTTTTCCAGTTACTTGATTTCTACAGACAGGTTGCTTCAAAAAGTGTAACAATACTGTCAGTGTAAAATAAAAAGCAATATATAATATTGCCAGCCCGCCAATGTACTAAAGACTTAAAAAACCTATGAACTATAGATTAAAATACACCATGCAGTATCTTCCTGCTGAAAATGCTGCAAAAAGTATGAAGTTCACCTTGTTTCAAATTACAACACAAAGAATAATGCTCCAGCCTCACAGATGTTCTCATAAAAAATACAAAAGAAAGTTAACACAAACTTCTGTCATGACCAGGTTTCATCAGCAAGCATTTCTTCCAAAGGCCATGACTCTTTTGAAGAATCACCATCTCTACATTTAATCCATTTTAAAGACTACTGACCTAAACTGGTATTTTGGGAAAACAGAGGATGCCAGACTTCTTGTTGAGGCAGCCTGAGGTTTCCTACTAACACCTAGATCACATAAAGCTTCCAAATAGTATACAAACTGACAATTCCCTAGAAGACTTGGAACAGGGATCCCACATTTGCAAGAGATCTTGAACAGCATAGGGACAGGAATATGGCTCATTTGGCTGACACACTCAAGTCCTTTTCTACTGTAAATTATTGCGTCCCTTACGAGTAAAAAGCTGCTGCCATACTGCCAAGGAAAAGCCCCTGAGTATTCATTTCTGCAAGGGCAGAACACAGAGTGCACATTCTCAATAAGAAGGCGTTAGAGCAAGAAGGTATTTCCAGAGACTCTACCACTTGAATGAAGAGCTGAGAGCAAGTGTATCAGACATAAGTAGATCAGCTCTGTGCTTCCTGGCAAAGGTCTTAAGTTGCAGAGGTGTATTGACCATGGAATAAGAAATATGCCAAACAAAGCACCTGCCCCATTAAGTGGAAGACCTATCACTTCCCATTCATCACTAAGCAAGAAGCTCAGTGTGTGAACATCTCCAAGTAGAAAAGTCAGAGGGGAAGCAGCCTGCTGGATTCTTTGCTCCCAGGGCAGTAAACCACTGTGGCTGCTTGATCTGGTACTTTTCTGGCAAGCTGTCTTTGGCAGGCTTGATCACACCTGTCATCAAATCCACAAGTTCTGTAAGCCCTCCCATCCTGACTGCCAGCAGGAAAATGTCTGGCACAGTCATTCCCAGCACAAGAGAGAACTGCAGGCTGAGTAGGACACTGCTATTGCTCATATAAATACCTGTTTCACCTGCCTTCCTGAAAAATGACATTGCACTTCCAGTGCCACCAAAGTACATTTCCTACATTAAATGGAAAATGCTCAAAGCCATGAGAAATTCTTTTTTTGAATATCAGATGGGTTCTTTCACTTGAACAGCATAACCCGGCAGTGGTGGAATTACCCATTTCTTCAACAAGAAGCATCTCCATGAGGTATTTAATGAAAAGCCAAGCACAAAGGCATCTCAAGTGTAATTCAGCAGGTGTCGACAGATAAGGAAGTCAGCACATGGCTAAGGAGTTCAGTGCTCTTAGCCTCAAGACAGAGTAGCCTCAAATCCTTATTGGACCCAGGAAAAAACTGTAATTTGCCACCTAGAAGTTACAGGAAAATGACAAACAAAGGTTTGCCGAGCAACATCCTTGCTTGAACATGAAAAGGATCTCTCGAATATAAAAGGCAGTTTAAATGAATGGAACTTGCAGTAATCTCAGCCTGTGCTCAACAACTTCTATCTGTCACAGAAGTCTGAAGATAAGAAACTGCAGTGAAAGACTTCCTTCAACTGAAGGTCACTTACATGACTTTGGAGATTTTGTGAAAGGGAAATAAAAAGCAATACAGTTAAAGGCACTGCTGCTAGTTCATCCTCCAAGGCTTAACTTAAACTTCAGAATATGGATTCATGGATATTTGACAGTGAGAGAAAAGGGACAAGCAGGACCAACAGGTGGCAGAAGCACGAGGTGTGCAGAGACAGCCTGAAATACCCATCCAGTGCTTATGAGGAAAAGTTGAGAAATGGCACACCCACGGACTACTGACTTGGAATGCGATAGTGAGCACAGGGATATTGGACTGTAGGATACAGCAGAGCCTTACTACATCAGCGGGAGAAAACAACTTCCAGAACTGTGAATTTACTCCACAGAGATGGCTATTTTGAGGCTGGACAAAAGTCTCAGGTGTCCTTTATGCACCTGCAAAGTAGATCCTACAGAAACTGGATGTGAAAGAGCATCAAGGTTTTGTTGTAGCCAAAAAGATCAAGGAAGTCTCTAGATAAGGAGAACAGGATGTCAGGGGACTGGACTTTTCAAAGGCCATGGTTCTCTGTGGAATAAAGCTTTCTAAACCCTGCACTTTGTCCTGTAATGAGAGTGTGCCTCCAGGCACTTTTCCTGCTCATGTACACATCTCTGGTAGCCATTTCGGACACTGTCAGATGGGACAGTGGACTGGCCAGGCTTCTCTGACCTAGTGTCAATGCTCATATGAAGATTATTACAGGAAACTGCTCACTTCTGGAAGAGACTACGACCTTATTGCTTAAGAAATGCATTTAGCATCTACACTAATGCTCTTGATAAGGCTAGGAGATGCAGGATTTGCAGAAACTATATTAATACTAAAACCTAAATTTTCAAAATTCTGACAAGAAACGTCCTACAGAATAAAAAAAGAAGGGAAATAGATGGGGATGTAAACACACCCCAATATTATCCAGAGTTGAAAGGAGATGGTATAAAGCAAGGAATTACCAAAGTACTCTGGTTTTGGCATGCTTAATTTTAATTTTTTTTCAAGTTTGGCAATATAAGAAAAAGGAGAAAAAACAATGTATTAATTTTTGAGGTTTTAATCTGCTTTAATTTATTTACTTTATTTTTAGATAAACTGAAAAATCAGTGAGTGGTTATCCTGTCCTTATCTCCCTTCACCTTGTATCTCCATGTTTTTACTGCAGAGCATGTAAAGCGAAAGCATATGTGTAAAAAAAAAAATTATGTTAAAAACCATCTATATTTAATAAAGTATTATTAAAAGCCCATACTGAAATAAACAGGAATGCTAAGCATTTGGTTCTGGTATTATGTATGTAAGTCTTGCATGAAAAAAATACCATGCTTCAGGTTAAAGGAGATTATATTAGTTATTTACTTATATTTACTTATTTATAATATTTACTATGCGCAATAATAACAATAACAATAAATATCAATTAGATAATCTCCTTTATGGAGTCTTTTAGGTGATATTTTCTGATACCACTCTGATCTATATTGCTGTCAATTCTCAGTTACACTATGACAGTGTTAAACCAGCCCTATGGAAATCTTTTCCATTTATTAGGAATTCTTAAGATCACAATTGAAAATCAATGATTTGTCAGTACATTAGATATATCTTAGTAATGTGAAAATACTTCAGGCAGCTTGTTTGCCATGTGTATCTTCTACCAAATTATATATTTGCTTTGCAGATCACATATGGGAATATTACATTAATAGGAACATGAAAAAATTACTCTTACAAAAACCCCTTACTAAAAGAACCCTTACATAAAAACCCTGTATCTGAAGTATGGTCTATTTCCACAGAATTATGTATTTTTTCTGAATATGTACATGAACCATCAAAAAAGCAGCCACTTCTTTAGCAGTAAACAGTTGCTTTTGTTAGACTACCCCCGCCCTAAAAAAATGCGGATTTCCCTGTTCTAAGATCATAATTACTAAGCATTCTTCATTACACTGCTTTCAAGTTATACCATGCAAAAAAATCCTGGCAAGGGTTTTGGCCCTCATTTTTTATCTTTCGCAACCAATTTCACAATACTGACAGCTAAAAGAATAATAATAAAACTCCATTCAGATGTAATATACACCTCGGCTGAGAGCTCTGGGTGATGGTTAATCCTTTCTAGCCATGTGAAACAGTGCAGACCTACAGTAAAAATTTCATCTACACAGATCTTCTAGAAAATTTCACAGGATATTATATATACAGTAAGTGCAGTGTAGATTCCTGCAGAGACACCCATACCCACATATCTATATATATATACACACATATATATATACACACATACATTTCACCAACATAAATGCTAACTCCAGAGGTTAACTTTATTTATGAGAGACCTCTGTAAGCTCAATGTACACTCACAAAACCAGTCAGACATGCATACACCTTTACAGATGAATAATTACATAAAACGGGGTCCCTTACTGTTCACAGCTCTGCAAAAATACTGCAGTCATGAATTAAACATCACCTTCCAAAGTTCTCTGTTTTGTGCCTCCTCTGGCAAGGTTTCTGGGAACACTGATTAGAATCTAAATAGCTTTACATTACCTCCAACCTTAGGCCCACCAGCTGATCCTGGCTTTCTTGCACTGTTTGAAGGATTTCCTGGCTTTTTAGGTGCCGGAACCTTGAAGGCTGAAGCAGCTGATGATGGCCTATTTCCATCCACTGATTCTTCATCATCAAAGCTTTTGTCTAGAAAAGAATACATTAAATAAAAATACTGCTATTAGAATGGGTGTGTTTTCATTTCCTAATCAACTATTTTCCTTCACATTTCACAGAAATTCACAAAATGGATAAATAAAACAAGTATTTATCACCTTCTCCTGTCTCTGATCTAGAAATAAAATGACAATGGGAGATGAACAGCATTTTCTACATCTCAAGTGCTTATAAAATATTATTTACCTTTATAATTAACCACAGTAGAATTGAGTATAGAAATGAATCCTACCCATCCACTCCCACAAAGGAAAAATATCTTTGCACAGACTGAATTTTTTTAACCATTTCTTAATATTTTCCCAAAAGGAATGCCCTTAATATCATTTTTATCATTCCAGTCTACCGAAGAAAAATGCTTCTCCTTTCCCTTCTTTCACTCATGCATGCATTTTCTGCTACACATCCTCCCCCAATGTGTCTAACTTGCACTCCCTGTCTCCTTCCTTCCACCCTGATTTTTCAACTTACAATCACAGATCCTCTTGCAGATCAGTCGCCTCATTCCTCTGATAGCTCTTCAATCCCCTCACCCTAGGACGGACCCAGCATCTCACATGGCCACATGCAGCAAATTTTTAATACTAATCAAAGATTCTATCAAAATCTGCTTGCAAACACCCTAGATCCACCACTGAGATTTGTGCCGGCATCTTTCTCTCCCTTCCCTGCACTAGGTGCTGCACAACCAATGAGCTGCAAGGTGACATCATCTTCTGGAAGCCAACGCCAGAGGAAAAGGTGAAAATTCTCCATGCAAATAAATTCATTCCCACACACAGTACTTGCCACTATTTCAATCCTTCGTTAAAAAAATTAGACAGGCAGACAATATTCTGGGGCTTGCACTCCTCTTTCTTGTAATTTCAGGTTTGTGTATTTTTAATCATGAAAGAAATTAATCTCTAGTGACTAAATAGTCTCAATTCAAAATATTGTGGCTTAAAAGAACCCCAACATATTCTAAGGAGATGTCTTCTCCACCCACTTAGGGAAGAAGGATTTATCTATAAGCTTAAGCACAGAAAACATACCAGTCCTATGGTTCCTCTAATAAATAAAATGGGCGAGGCTGAGACACAGCTGCACTACAGTAATGAAAGACCAATTTAGGATATTACCTGCCCTAAAACCTGCCATTTATTAAAAAATGAAAAATAAATTAACTGCAAAGCTTCATCCTCTCTGGAATGGCTAACTGTTTACCCTTCGCTTATTCAGAACTTGCTCCCAGTGAAATGTCAACTATATTTAACAATGTAGCCTCCCAAAGGAAGGCAGCTTGCACTAAAGGGTATAGCATGGTTTTGTCCAGCAGCATTTGCAGCACCATTGAACATCAAAACACCCTGCATTCAACGTGTCCAAGATCACTGCTGCTATAGTTAGTACATTTTTCTAGCATTTGCCAAAAGCTGGGTTTTGCCCTAATGAATCTCCATGATCAAAGAAACAAACCACCACAAGAAAAATACGGATGCATATTAACAATTTGCATTAGCATTATTTCCTCTTCTCCTCCAAACACTGATTTTTAAGAGAATCTTGCTAAGAGCAATTGTTTGGATCTGTAAACTCTCCGAATCGGCAGAAAAGGCATCAGCCTTTCCCCTCACTGTCCTGTGTGTTGCCATGGAAACAGCACTCCCGCTCAGCATACGGGCTGAGCCAGAATTCATTTTGATTCCTGATGCTTTTACTCTCACTATCTTAAATAGAACCAGACATCAAGATTTTGAGCAATGAAAACCACTAACACAAAGGCCAACTTAAGTGAAATGTCCTAAACACTGTAATAGAAGGGCAAATAGCAAGGGTTAATATCTAGGATACCTACAACATGACAGGTAATGTAAAAACAGGATTAGAAATATCGTGCAGATTTTTGAACAGCATGAACATGTGAGTATGGAATAATGAAACTGACATGTGAGTATGGAATAATGGAAACAGACTAAAAGTGAAAACACGCTTTGCAAATAAAAATGGTTCTGCTGCTGGACTTTCAAATCTGATGAAGAAATAGGCAAGACTTTCATTCTACTACCCAGCAGCTGTACAATGCAGCACTGATGTGCAAATATTGCACAAGCCTTGGAAACAATAAAGTTATTTGCAATACAATCTTAAAAACAGAAAGTGAGCATTTGCTCATTTATGCAAATCTCCTAATCAAGAAGAATCTAAACAACCCCAAACAACTGTATACTTTGGGAACCAGTGACTCAAATTAATTTTATTTTTACCAAACAATTCATTATGAAGGACTATCAAAGATGAGTAATTGCAGAAGTTATTGCTCAACCCCAAAATGTGCGAACAGAATTCCAGAAAAAAATGCAAAGGCAAACGTTTCGACCTATTGACATACTGTGTATATTAGAGGCTAGGTTAAATTATGTTCTTGGTAATACTGTCAAATTACTTTGACTAGTTAAAGAATATTTTTTATACATTTAAAACATTGTTAACACTGGATTAAATAAGAAATAGTTTTTTACATTTTTTTCAGTCCACGTGAAACTCATCTTCTTAAATTAAATGCCTTATTTTTTTTTTGAGATACACAGAACTGATTTTAACCACTGATGAAAGGATGTTCTTAACCAGGCTTTTTACGGTTTATGCTAAAATAAATTAAAAATTGCTGTACTTGAATTGTTCCAAACTAAGAGCAAAGTACCATAAGAATGTAAAATTAATGGCTGAAAAGGAACTATTTGAATTCTATTAAGGCTAAAGTGATAATGCAGCTGAGCCTCTTTTGTTCTGGATTTGTTTTCTAAATAAACATAAGCAGGAAAATGTCATACTGTCTGTTAAACAAACCAGAGGTTTTCCCCGCCCTTTTAGGCCTTTACACTTTTATTTCCCTAGGATTTAACATAAAAATCCCAAGTGATCTTTAGAGACATTCAGTTTTCAAAAACATGCCTTACACTGTGATGATCCAAACCCTGAAGTCTGTATTTACAGCACTTCATGAAAAACAGAGCATTGTATTTGCTTCCCCTACAATGCTCCTTCCACGTGCTCTCACTCATCTGCAATGATCCACTTGTTGGTAGCTCCCATAAAAGCATTTCCATGTACTTCAGCATGGAGAAGCCCAGCTCGAGTTCTAACTGCTGCCCCCCAGGGTATAATCAAGGAGCAGTTCTGCTCAATCTGGCTTTGCTAGGAGCCCTTGGCTGGCCAAAGGACCAGGGATGGAGATTCTGACAGCCACCACACAGAGCATGGGGATGGCTGCATTTCAGTATCAAACTGTGCATCTAGTGTCAGTTTTATGCAGTCTAGAAACAAAATATATTTTCTACAACAGAAATCATAAAAGCCTACATGTAACTGGTATTTCAAAACAAAGCCATGTGATGAATGCAAACCTTCTTCATTCTAAAATGGCTGGATAATTTTCATTCTAGGTAATTTTAACACTTTCAGAGTATCAAATTTTACATATGCAAGTACACCTGACAGCTGAGAGAGCATTATCCAAATAGTGTTTTAAAACAAAGCTCCAAGGTACTAAAAATAAAAAGTCATATGAATTGCTAGCAACACACAGAACATCCTAAAGGGAAAACAGAATAAATTAAAGACACTGAGCCTCAGTTAAATCTCACAACACTGTTCTTGCACTTGATATGTACTTTTTAAAACCATGGTGGATAAGGAGTTTTGGAGGTAAGCACACCATACAGAGAAGAGCCTGGAATATAGTACTGCCAAAAGACCCAGAGGAAACCTGATGAGCAACAAATGCTCTCACGCTGGTAAAAGTTTTCTTCCAGATGAACAATTTCAAAGCAGGGGAAGAAAAAATTCAAGAAAAGGTTGTTTTTATCTTCAGAAAGCTAGGAACTCAAGATTCAACATCCAAACATCGGAACTTTTCTCTTCTAATGGAGGGCAGAGATCTCCACCATAGAAGATGTTCTGCAGGTACAGTGCACTAAGTGAACTGCTATCAATGAACTGCTGGGCATTCCTACAAAACCTTTCAAGAGTTGTCTAAGAAATCTTTCCAGTAAAAGACCCTCCAAACCAACCTGCAGGACACATCAGAACCCAAAATGTAGAACACTTTCAGAACTTACAATTTATCAAAGTTACTTGAAGAGTAAATCCAGGCAGACAGACCAAAACTTAACTATCACAGAACATTAAATATTAAAATTCTTAAGAAACAAACTATGCTATTTGAACTAAAAATAAACAAAATATATGTGCTGTCTTCTTGCCTTGTAGCATTACTCTTGGGGGCCAAATCACAAATACGTAGTGTATGTTTCCTGAAGTATTCAGAGAGATCAAAGCATACACATTTATAACAAAACTTGATAGTCAAAGAACATTCTAGTTCTCCAATATTTTAAATTTCAAAACAATCTATCAACTGTGATGTACCTATAGAGCAGTAAAGGTAATTACAGATGTATTCAGTGACAGGGAGAATCTAGAGAGAAATCTAAAGCTTTTCATATCCAGAGAAAAAAAATATTTCATTTTCAAAGAAGATTAAATTAGAATCAATTTATTGTTACTGCAACTCAAACCTTGACCTTAGCTGAAGATTCATATAACTTATGTGACATTCTAGTATCCAACATTTTTTAAGTCACAGTCAAAACCAGAAAACTCAGTATCATCTACACAGCAGTACAAATACAAGATCTATATTCTACTTGTGCTACTCAGCAGCAGCAAATCAGAAGTTAACTGACTTAAAGCAGACCCTCAAGTGACACCATAAGGGTCACCCTACAGTAACACTTAACTAAAGTAGGCAATAAAGGCAAATCTTGATACTGTTTTCACTAGCATCATCTTACATATCTAACAAAACTAGGTTTGTAAATACCAACTCGCAGTATTTTACTGTAGACTAACAACAGTCAAATCAGAGAACACAGTATATTTGATATTTACATATTTAATAGAACTGCTTTTAAACGGACTTCTGTTCAAAACATTTGTATCATTTTGCATTAATAACTGATAATATACATTGCTAACAAATAGTGTTTTCTAACTACTATTAACACTCCCTCTTTCACACCACAAAGTATTTTGAGGACAACTGCGAAATCCTGCCTAAGCAAAACAAAAAACCCAAAAAAACCAATCTAAGCAGATGAACTTTTTGCATTTTCCAAGCCACTCCCCCATTCTGTGCCTACCAAGACACTGACTGCCGGTCTCCCTTCAGTGACTTACAAACATGGACTGCATCAATTACTTGGAACATCTGGGGCTGGGTCATTAGCTCAATTCCAGATGAACTAGTGTGGCCCACAACAACTCCTGTCAAGCATGAAAATGAAGCCGCAAGCACTACACATGCATCAAGTTAGTTGATCCTTCTAATCCATACTTCAAGCCAATGCCCCACATCATTTAGTGAGAACTTTATCCCTTACACATCAGGCATTCCATACAGTCCAAATCTGTTTGTCCTGACACAAAGGACAGGATTCATTTGCCTAAGCAGAGTCATCTGAAACCAGTTTAGACAGTCCTGGGCATCCTGTTTGGCGGCCAGCTGACATTCCAGAAGGCCACAGATCTCTTGTGGGTCTCATGTCACGCCTGCTCGCTCCAAGTGGCTGCTGTGGACACTGAAAGGCACCTTCAGTGGCACGAGACACCAATGGCTGGACAGATGAATTGCAAAAAAGCAGCTTCAGATCTGCCATAAAGATATCTTTCCTTGGCATTCGCCCTGTGCCACATCGGAGCCAAATTCTCATTCCCAAACAAAAGCCTACTTCCCACAATGATGGAACATGGATGGCTCTTCAAAAGACAATAGCGGGGGCACAGAAGTAACATGAGGCTACTTGCTGATGGATTTAAGTCTACTTCATGTTACCCCATTTGCTCTCTTTGCCTCCTGAAGGAAGCAACTGTATCAATGACTCAGTGCGGGCAAATGGCTCTCTTCTGTGCAAGGTATGCTGATGCTCATCAGAAAAATCTCAAACTCCTACCAAAAGAGACTTCTTTTTCTGCAGTAACCTCATAGGGGATGGACGAGGAAAAAAATACCAACACGAACAGTGTCTAAAGAACAACAAAATTTGGTTCAAAAATCCCCCGAAGTCCTTAAACCAAATATATTCTTTCACATGCTATTTTTTCAGGCAGTTCTAGGGAACTAATGTATTAAGAAAAAAAAAAAAGAAAGAAAAAGGCAGCAAGTAAGGAGAGCAAGAGACAATAGCAGAAATAAGGGAAATATTTATGAGTTAAATTTTGCTACTGATCCGATCTCCAATTTTAATAAAGTTCCCCTAAGTTTTCAACAAGCGAAGCAAAATACAGCTCTCCTACAGTCCATCAAACAGCTACAGCACTGAAAGAGGCTCACACCTGCTTCTGGTTTTTTTTTTAATTCTGGTGTATGCGTCTGGTCTTTTTTAGAACATGACCCGCAATAAATAGGACAAAAGAAAAGAAGGAAAACGAGGAAGAAGATACAGATAGACTTTTTAAAATGAAACATTTAGGAGTGGCAACCGCACACACCACAGTAATCACACATTTAATACAGGCCTATTCTAATGACATTAAGTAGTTTATCCATTGTGCTCCATCGCTCCATGAAGGACTATGTTCAAAAAAGATTAATTCATTAAAAATGTAACATATCCCCAGTATTATTTTTCTAACCCCAAAGAAAAGCTACTCTTACAGTTTATCTTACTACTATCTGGCTGAAAGACAAGATTTAACTACACATTTCAAATAAAGCTGCAATAAGCTCAAATAAGCAACTGAGCTAAACTGCTCCCAAGTAAAGCTTCATTGCCATTTCTAGATCTAGAATATCTCCTGAAAACCTATGTAATTTTCTAATTTTTACCTATTAAAGTTTAAGTTTCTGAAATCTTGCCATATCCTACATTTTTACAGCATCTGTAAAATTATTTCCATAATCCACATGTTTAAATTAATTAATAAATCATTTAGTCTTTTCTAAATTCTTGCAATTGGACTTTCCTTTGTTATACATGTGTGTCATTTCCCAAATGTTACTCCCAGCAAACTTACTGAAGTTACAGTCAATAACACTGTACTTTAAAAAGCATCAATTTCACTTTATTTACATCTTTCCTGAGGCTAGTTCAATAGATTTCTGAATCAACACCTAGTAGTCTATAACCTATTAGTAAACAAAGCACCATTCTCTCAGTAAAAGCAGAAGAGAAAGATAATGAGGGTCTCCAGAATTCATGACAAGGCAACACCTAAATAGGATTCAAGACTGAACATCAAGGCTTAAAATAAAACTAAGTAATGTTATTGCTCTTCAACATCTGCACTATGTTATTGCTCTGGGCCATGCTATTTGGACCACACTGCATTATGTCCAGCGCTCAAATGTTAACAAGTCAGGTGCCTTTTGGGCAGGGGGAAGGAAAAAAGGCTTGCCTTGCATAAGAACACAAAGACTGAAAGTTTTTGACATTTTAAACACACAGGTACACTCACTAGCTGTAACACAGAAACTGATGGGATACTCCTCTATTTTAGCATAAAGTAAAACATGCCTACCACAGCACAAATGTTTTGCTCTCTTGTGAAATATGAGAATTAAAGCTGAGAAAGGCAGTAACTTCTGAAGCACTCAAGATTTCTGCTTAATGAGTGAGTACTCCCTCAGAGAGTTTCCCTACCCAGACACAGATTAAAGTGAAAGCAGGTAATTCACTTAAAACAGTGATAAAAAAGCTCCAAGAGAATTTTTACTCAATGACTGGTTATTTTTTGTGAGCTACTTTACACATAAAAGACTCAATTTCTAACAAGTGATGGTTTGTTTAACTGTTATAATCTGTCTGAATTCAGACCTCATTTGTGGCCAAATCCTCCACTAGGTTGCTTAAGTTGCCCTCTAAAAAATCTGCCACTTCAAGTATCTCCTTGAAGTATAAACTCCAATATTTGCATTTAAAATATTCTGTAATCCAACAGCCAGTCTGCTCAGTAGGCCTGGTTTAATTACTGTCTTCATTATCTCAGCTCTGAAAGTAATTTTATTTCTTTCTTCATGAATTCCTTTTGCTTATACATCAAGTATCTAACTCTAAAACAGCACCAGAATTTTCTTCAGTGAATCTAATGACCTATTTTAAAACCAATAAGTTTATAATAAAAATACATTTTATCTAGAAACCACTACCCATAAACTGCAATGACTAACATTACTGATGTATTTAAGTTCAGAAAAGTAGAAAAAAGGGCCATCATATTTACCTGCCTGCAGCTAAGCCAATCAAACAACTGATATCCATTGTGGAATAGTTTCATTCAGGACATTTCCAGTAATTAATTCAGTCACCCAGAATCACCTGGGTTAAATGATTTGAATTTTCAAACTATCAATTACATCACAGCAAGGGTAAGAGAGGCACTCAAAAGTACCATGTTCATTCATCTTTAACATCTATCACAAATATATGTGATAGGGAATGGGCACCGGATATACATAATATCAATGAGAAGGTTTACAAACAGGGAGCTTAAATTGTGGTTTACTGTTAGAGGCTGACAGTGACAAATGTAATTCTATCATCAGAGAGATCATGATAGCAGCTAACATTTGCAGTAGTTTTTAGTGTCTATTTCTGCATGATCAACTCTATTTGCCCACTGAAAATGTCCAACGTCAAAGCAGACTGACAAATAGAACACAGATCCTAGATGCAGAAAGTTTAATATGAACACACAGATAAAATGTTGAGAGATTTATTTTTCTGAATTTTAGATCCATGTAGTTTTGGAAGTTAATATTAATATCTGCACATGAAAACATGCACACCACAGCACAGAATGAAGGGGGTTACTAACAGCCTTTTGGCCCACTGACCCACCTGATCTCTGTCTCACATGGTAAGATGTGGAAATAGGGAAAATTATCTTTATTTTACTCTCAGTGCTGCCACTCCCCTTGTGGGTAATAGATCTGGTGGTTTTAAGAGGTCCAACTCTCCTCCAACTGGACTCCTTAACATAGAATGGTGTGGGTTTTAAGGGACCTTAAAGACTGCCTAGTTCCAACCCTCCTGCCGTGAGCAGAGTGACATCTTTCACTGGACCAGGTTGCTCAGAGCCCCATCCAGCCAGGCAGTGAACTCCTCCAGGGATGGGGCATTCCAAACTTCTCTGGGCAGCCTGCTCCAGTGTCTCACCACCTCCAGTGAAGAATTTCTAGTCTAAATACACCCCTTCTCAGCTTAAAGCTGTTCCATCATGCCCTTATAAAAGGTCCCTCTCCAGCTTTCCTGTAGACCCTTTTAGGTGCAGGAAGGTGCTGTAAGATCTCCCCAGTCTCTGCTCAGGGCTGAACAATTGCAATTTTCCCAGCCTGTCTTCACAAGAGAGGTGTCCCAGCCTTCTCATCATCTTTGTGGTCTCCTGGGAACTCACTCAACAGGTCACCTCCCTTGCCCTGCTGGCCACACTGTTTTTGATGCAGCCCAGGAAAGAACTGGGGTTTTGGGCTGCAAGCCCACATTACTGGCTGATATTCAGCCTCTCATCCACCAGCACCCTAGAAGTTAAATAACTCACACCAGATCTAGAAAATCTGAAGTGCTTGGTATATGGCTAGGCAGCTTTAGTAGCTGCCATTTCTCTAATTTTGTGGGAACATGACCCAAACCCCAAATAACAAACAGAAACTGCTTCTTGCAGTGTTTCTAATGGGTTTGTAAAAACTGACTCAACAATGAAAAGAAATTTTGAATTTCTACACAGAAATGCTTTTGACTTTTAAGTTCAATAGCAAATCTCACACTGTGTAAGTTGATCGACCAAAAGACTTTTATCAGGGTCAACAAACAAAACAATCCATAAGGGTAAAAGGATTTTTTGTCAAACTGAACTCATGTTCACTGCTTAGGTGATCATGGACACCATGGAAAAGTACCTAATTTAAAGAAAGTAAGGTTCTTCTGCAGGTTACTAAGAGCTTTGCTCTACATCTTCAGGTCTTCTCCGCATCTTTATTCAGGCTTCAACTATCCATAACTTTGAGGGCTTTCAAGTGTTTCTCAAACAGCAAATTTTCACATCAAATAAATATATGTGAAGAAGAACCAGAGAAATTCTGGTACCATGAAAATCTTGTTGTCTACACTCCATGTAGCTGGGAAACTCCTGTGAGTTTTAAATTGTAGTTACTTCTTGTAAGAGTCTACATACACAGCTGGTATTCAAAAGGGTCTTTCAAGCATCGACTGCTCCTTCCAGCTGTTGCTGTGAAAGAGTATTTTGATAAAAGAGCTGGGCAAAGAAAGCAGACACAAAAGACAAAACACAAGTCTTTAAAATTAAGATGCTTTTATAAATACAGTATACAGAACGGAATTTCTGGTTCAGGTCAATACTACAGGAGACCCTTAACCTCTGAAGGCATTTCAGACACTAAAATTATTCAAATGTAGCTTACTTGCTCATCAGTATTTATTACAGGAAGACTTTATTAAAAGTAACATGTAACAGTAAGGAAATACTCCTCGTACTTCATAGATAAGAAAGATGAAAATAAACCCTGCAAGGCAAATATCCAATCAGTCAACTGGAAGATTCTTGCAACATCTATCAAAGGAAACCCTTAGTAGGCTTTAAATTTCTCCTGTGGCTGTTCACAATTCTAATGTTCTTCAGTTTTTCTTTTCAAAACGTACCTTCAAAAAGTAATCAGAATAACAAGACCCCACCAAACAACCAAAAAACATGTAATATTTCCAGTAGTCTGAAATAATCAAAAACATGCAGATAGAATGGAAAACACCACAACAATTTTTTAAATTATGTAACTTATTCTTAAAAACTAATAAAAACTGGCTCCAACACTCCAGACAACAAACACTTTCGGATGACAGATTAAACATATCAGGAAATCTTTTTAATGAACTCATATTGGATGTTTAATGAAAACCACAACAACCACCACCACCCACAATATTCCTTGAAACTTTGAAAATGTTGTTTAGAAACAGGTAGACAAAACTTACTTTCAGTTACTACTCTAGAATATATAAAAAAAAATCAGGTGCACTTATCACTCCAGAATCTATGCTGGTTTTGAGAAAACAACTGTGTCTGACATACATTTGCAGCTTTGTTTTTTAAATAAAAAAGGCTCTGAGTTGCACAGTTCTTCCTTGAGTTATTTTTTTCTATTCATATCAGCCCTGAACCTTGCTGCATTCACCCATTCTCTTAGGAGAAACTATGTCTTTTCATATAGCCCTTGGCTTGTTTACACATTCCCTCCCTCTCCCACTCAGCTGCTTCACAGTATTCTTTTACTGCTGTTAGCCACAGTATTTGCACTTTGTAGACAAAACACAACTCAGATTCTATGTTAATCACCTGGAGTAGTGACCTTACTGTGAAAAGAAGCTTTGCACTGGTTTGTTTTGGAACAGGAATCGCATTCCAGCTCATGGTATCTGTCCTTCCTGCCTCAGGCGCAGGGAGTAAAAGCCATTTCCCAAACCAATGTGCCCACCTACTGCTGATAACAGAAGAGGAGTGGTGGGGAGCAATCACAGGAAAAGAAGCCAGTGCAGATACAGGCAGCATGTTAAAAACCACAGGCCCAAACAAGAACAGAAAACTGAACAAGTGACATGCTTCTATCCCGCACAAAAACTTCTGCTACTATTTATATTCGCACATCCAGGAGACAGCTCTGAATGGTACAGAGTACCACAGTTACAGCCTGACCAATTTCTAGGCCAGTGTAGCAATTGCTTTGTTATCATCATTCACAGGACTGTTGGTTTCAAAAGTCTCCTACCACACGATAAGAAAAATCAGAAATACACCTCAGAAATCCATATGCACTAAAATAACATGCATTTTAAATCAAGCCTATCTCTCAAACACCCCTGTAGCTTCTGTATCTTTAAGATGTCCAATCTCTTTTTCAGTCAAAAGTAAAATATTAAAGCGGTACAGCACCCACATTTCACAGAAACTACTTAATCAGATTAAAGACTTAGGAAGACAGCCTTCCCTCAGAAGAACATCAGGGAATGGAAGATAATTGTTCTTGTGCTTTAGGACCATGCATACATTAATCAAGTATTTTGTAAGAAGACAAAACACAAAATTCGATATGCATATGCAGTACGACTGATGGATAATTTCTATTCACAAACCAGTCACATATGTTTTATCATCTAAAATCTGACAACTGCTTAAAGTCATGAAACATCATTACACTGTATGCCATTTACTTAAAAATACACTAATAGATAAAGAAGTGCTAATTCATTATACGATACAAAGCACTATACTTAGTATACACTAGTGCAACAAATGCATGTACCAAATATGTCCTCTTACAAAGCTGATTATATGCTTTTAGATAGCCCTCAAATACCTTATGTCTGGTACTGCAATGTGTTTAGTACATCTTAAGAAAACCTATATCTAATCTTCCCTTCAAGGCCGTTCGTAGTTTTAGGCAGATAATTTTGTCCTTATCCTAATTACCCTTGTTCAACTGGGATCAAGGCAGTCCCTTACCTACGAAATAACAGGGTGACACAGCAGAGACTGACAACAAGGCGAGGAAACCAATGGAAGCTGCTGAATTACAAACCCTGGAGAGAACACGGACGCGATGTGCGCACTGCAATTCCGTCCACCACCTTCCCGGCAGCCTAATCTGGTTACCAACGGATAATGGCAGAAATGCATTATCCTCTCCAAGGAACAAGGAGACCAGAGCAAGGAACGGTTCCTGGCTGGTTTTCCTCAGCAGCCTCTGAAGACAACTTGCACGGCGAGCACAGACCTCCACTCACACAAGTATGTGAAATGCCATTAAGACTGAGACAGTGCATGCTTTCCCACTGGCACGCATTCAGTACAGTAGAAGTTACGGTCCATTTGTTTGCTGGGCCACAGCACAGGATTTTTTTTTTCCCCTCTACATTTTTCCAACAATAGCTTGGAGAGCTTGAGACAGTTAACATGGGGGCAAACAGAAAATCTGGTTCTTCCCTTTAATCTTCACTTGAGAAATCAGATTAAGATTCAACTGTTAAGCACCATGTTTTATTTACATTTCTGCTTGTGCTCAAGAAAACCAGAAAAAAAAAAATCCAAACCATTCCTATAAGACAATGCCTTGCATTCAAGATAAAACTGACATTACCACTTTTAGATAGCATTTTAAACATACTCTGCAATTGTGTAACACATCTAGACAAATAAGACAAGTAACAAAATCTGCTCTCTAGAGTATCTTCACAATGCCTTCAGCCTAGTCTCACAAATATTAAGTTAAACATACATACTGGACAAAACAAAGTGACATTTTGCCAAGAAAAGACATTTCTCAAAGGCTGCAGAATCAGTAACCTTACAATATTTTCTTCTACACTGCAGATATTAGGAGGATATACAGAATATTTGCAAAACAAAAAACCACAGTCAAACCATCATTAAATTTAGAATAAAAAGATGAAGAAGTTTTCTTAACACTAACTAAGGTTTTGTTTTCCCTTGCAGTTTCATAACACTAAGAAGACTGAATTCCTTGTAAATGTGGTAAGCAGTAGTTTTAAGAGAGACCAACAGCTACATAATCATCCTACACACTGTTAATTGTATCTGGCATTATTGCTCAAAGCTCCTACACAGAATGTCAGCTGACTGCCTGAACAGTACTTTGTTCTTACTGCCTTTGTTAATGACGAATAAAATACAGAAGAGAGCTCCACAACCAGCCCCAATTTATAAACCTCGACCACTACAGAATGACAAAAAATTCTACAGCTTTGCCTAGAGAATGCAGTTATTTCTTAACATGCTACAACTTGCACTCTTATCTGCAAGTTATCACAATTCATGTTTACACCATGGATAACTGTGTTGCTTCACAGGAAGGAAACAAAGATGAAGAGAAACATTTTAAAAAAAAAATCTCAGCAAGATTAAGTTTGGTACATATTCAGTTCCACAAAGACCATGTCATTCCCTTGCACCTTGCAAATGACAAAAATACAAACATCAGAGAACTGCCCAAATTTTTTTAGACTGAACAGTCCCGACATCCGACATAATTTCACTGCTCTGGTCACACTCATCTCTTTCAGTCTCTGACGTATGAAAGAATTAAGTGAAAAACACACATTTCAGGTCCCCTCAAGAAAGGAACTCTCTCAGGACTCTTACAAGTGTACTGCTGTAGCAAATTCATATGAAAGATTTAATCTTTTGACCTTTACAAAACCATCTTCTTTATGCAAATCTGCATATATAGTCAGTTGTAAAAGCACAACCATCCTACCTCATCCCTAAACTTGCTGCAAGTCCAATGAATGCATCTCAAGTCTCTCTAAAAATAATAACGCACATATAGAAAGCCATCAAGGTATTAAGCTCAGAGAACCTGGCTGACACGCAATCGCAAAGAAATGTGATAAAGATAAAACATATGTCTAGTTTTTAACAGAAACACAACCATATAGTCTGTATTGCTTTACTGACCTACTTTCCATAGGTTTGTGTAACAATACACGGTGCAGTGAAGGAAACGTAGTAACACCCCATGTCTTTATTAAATATACATCCCCAGCTTCAGCAGCAAGGCTCTTCTTTTATGGCTATGCTGAATAAGAATGAATTTCTTTACATAACAGGGCAGGTTAACATCCGCTTGTTTACAAAGCAGTATAGTAGATCCCGCCTTATCTTGCAGAGGTGGGCCAACACAAGTAACACCGAGACGAGAGGGGTAAACACAACGCCAACATAAAAACGCACAGGAGAATCTGCCAGAGCAGTAAATAACTGAGATCATGGGCAAATCCAGAAACCCAGGCAGGGTTTAAATTCCAAGAAAGGCTGGAGCCGCCACGCTTGGTGCCCAGGTCCCCTCCGGCTGCCGCACGCAGCATCCATCGCCCAGCGCCCGGCTCTGGCGGAAGCCAAGCCCGCCAGCCCAAGATGCCGACCTGCCCTACCACCCTCCCAGGCCCCCCCGGGCTGCAGAGAGCGCCCCGCAGCCCCCAAGGGCACGGCG
>JAHLSL010000117.1:3183133-3223346 GCA_025920805.1 Petroica traversi | reverse complement strand
CCGGTCCCCCCGCCGCGGGGGAACGGCCGCACCCCGAGGGAAGCTCTGCCGCCCCCCACCCGCGGGGAAAACGAAGCGAGAAGAGAAGCAGCGGCCCTGGTTAAGGGAGAGCACTCCACAGAACAGAGATCAACCAAAACGTACCAAAGCATGAAAAAAAATAAAAATAAAGCCACAGGAAGTAGGAAAGGGCTTCGCTAAAGAAAGGTGCTACCTCTTTTTGTGAGTTTTCGGAAGACCTGTTTGGAAACCCCCCTCGCAACTTTAAAGAGAAAGTGCTTCCAAAGCATGCGTGCAACACACGCTGGAGAGCCTGACTGACAGCCTACCCAGAGCCTGAGCTGCTCATCAGGGTTTGTACTCCGATCTGCGTTACAGGTGACAGGCTGAGGGTAGAGATTGCAATCCAACAGTGACCAAGAAAAACAGAGAAGCAAGTAAGTAGTACCAATTTACTTATTCTTGCCAATAGAAAAGTTTAAAACTCCAGCAGACTGGAGCATGTGGCACATGCTGTTGCACAGTGCATGAGTACCCTACATTTGTACGAAGCCAGACAGTTCCCTGTAATAATAATACAAAAACTCGGGCAAGTTCCTTAAAAAATAGTGGAAGCATCAGCTACTGAGGCCCTTTTCTTCCAAATGGGCTTGAAGTGACCAGAACACTTCAATGGTCAGTAAATTTTCCTGTTTAAAATGATAGGGCAGCAGGAAGAGCAGCTGAAATAGAAAATGATGTGGCTACATTTTGACCACCTGCATTGAGCAAACCAAAGGAATACAGGCAGCTCAAAACCTCTATAAAACAATCACAGCAGCTATCACCAGTATTCCCAAACGATATATATTCATGTTGTGCCGCACTGGTGAGCTCTATTAAGAATATGTCGTCACTGTCTCCATAGTAACTATATTTCCAAATAGAAAACAGCAAAGGGAAATAAAAAACAATAGCGTAATGTGGAAAAACAGATACACTCTTGTGCTATGGATTTTTATTTCTCCCTTTTTTTTTTCCAGGAGAACATGTATTTCAGCTGCATCTTTATTATCCATAACACAGCTCCCCTACACCATGATACTAGCATCACATATCCTACCTGTCATACTTTGTGTTTCTAAAGCCAGCCTTTTGAGCCATTAAACATTAAAATTGAAAAATTGCACGGATTGAATAGAGATGTACAATTTATCTTCAGCTCAATCATTCTGCTGAGCGCAGCAGAGAGCTCAGTATTAATAGTTTCCCTACTTTTAATTCCCTGTCTCAGTAATGACACTGCTATCCGATATAGGAGTCGGCTTGAATTTGCTTAGAGAAAACAGTATTTACAAATCTCAGGCAGCAGAAACAAGTGCTTTTGTAGTGCTGAGATTGGCTGCCAGTTCTGTTTCCATAGAAATGAACATTCACTTGCTGAAAAATGGGGGGATGCTTTAAAGAATCTTCTCCAGTTTGGAAGGCTACTTATAGTTCTGGTGGAGTGAAAGGGCACAACTAGCAGCACTCATAAGATATTGCTTAACAGGTAAATATGCTGATATGATTATTTTAATATGCATCATTATGAATGTAAACAAATCCCAAGGTTTGCATAGCAGCTCATTCACGCACATAATTCACATTAAAGAAATTATCTCTGATTTTATTATACACATCTGAGAGTAAAGGAAGATGGGCAGAAAATAATTATTAAAAAAAATAAAAATCAAAGGTCAGCTGGAGATGCAAGCTAGCAGTGGGATATTATTTAAGGCTGTAAGCCACTCTCATTGAGTAAAAGCACTAAGATTCCTGCCCAGTTCCCTTGTTATACATGGTACCTCCTCATGTGTTGGCTTTTGAAACTCCTTGTTACATCCTACCCCAATTATTCCATCCAAAAATGTTTCAACATGCTTTCCACCTCATCCACCCTATTGTCAGTCCCTAATGGTAACTTGTTGTCCTCCTCCTCTTTACCATTCCATCACAGATCAGATTCAATAAAGGAAAGAGGTAATACAAGACTAAAGGGACTGTTCTCACTACATCCCCCCTAGCACACTCCAAAGGGTAAGATACTAAATCTACCAGTGTGCTATGACTGCAGGAAGGAGACTTTTTCCTGTCCTACCTGTATTTGTCCCACATACCTAAGCATACCAACCTGATTTTTTTAAAACTCTCAAGTGTTAAATCATGTTAGTACAAACACGTTTTTTAAAATACGTATTTGTTTTGATTATCAATATACTATGGAAAACATGTTTGTATTCAGGTTGTTTAAAGCTGCAAGCCTTGACTCTTTATTCTTTTTCTTCTTCCTCCGAAGTACCTGCTGGATAAAAAGACTGAACAACTGACGTTGTATTACTTGATGGGAGTATCCTCAGTCTCATCTCTGGATTCTCAGAATCTAGGTCAACACAGCAAATATTCACTACCACAGCGTCACTCAGGACTGTCAAGAAAATGACACCTTCCAACGTTGTATTAGCAAGCTCTTCTCTATCCATCCCACACTGAACAGGAACCTCCATCAGTACAGTCACCCTACTTGGGACACTGACTCCACCTGGCAAAAAGCCATTGCTTTTGCTGTTAAGAAGGCCCACTAAGGAGTTTAATTATATTAAAGACAGTTGTAAGAGTGTTTTGGCTTTCCACCCTCCCTCTGCCTCCCCCCACTTAGCAGAAATTACCCTATTTCCCCCTCCTTTCCAAACCCTACTACAAAAAAATCCAAAGCACAAAAAAAAAATCCTCAACACAGTAACAGATGTCTTTAGCCACTAAAATTTGGCCTTTATCCAGAGATGTTTGATAAAGCCTCTGAAAGAAAAGTTGGATCCAAGGCTACAGGAATTCAACAGTAACTTTAAATCTACACGTGCAAGCAGTAAACACAAACTGTCCTTCAGAGAATAATGAAGCACAGAGCCAAGATAAAGCACTAACAATGGAAGAATACCTTTTCAGTAACATTGAAAAACTGCCTAGATGGAAACAACAGATCAACTAGGTTCAAGTAAAGATACTGAAACTAATGTATTAAGAGGGACTGTCATTTATGGTACCAAAACACAATCATAATAACTTCTGCAAAGAAATTGTCACCTACAAGACAAAACACATGATTTATATTGTCATAGATCAGCATTAATATCTGTGTTTTGCACATGAGATAAAAATGACTTAAAAATAAACTTTGTTAACTCTCTTAAACAGAGACAAATAGAGGGAAGTGCTGTGTCAACTAGTCCAGTAATGTGGCATATATATTTTCATATATTTAAATTATTTCAATGCTTATACTCCCCTGTGACTTTCTCTGTTCTCCTGAGAACTACCAACAGAAAAAACACACATGTAAAATGCATCTCTGAATCTCTCAAACCTATGAAACCTATGTAGTTGAAACCTACATAACTTTGAATGCAAAAGATAATGGTTTACCCTTTCATAATGAGTAAATTTACAGTCTAACACAACATAAACATTTACATTTTTATGTAAGACATTGTTCCCCAAATTAGAATGCTTCCAGTTTTTTTTAAATACAATTTTTTTAAAAAATCGATTTTTAAGTGTTCAAGAATCGCCATGTTTTATTTCAAAGCAAAATGCCGCATAGAAACTCTTACTACCTCAAAGAAAAGGTTACAAAAATATTTTCCTTTGAGCCTAGTCACTTCTGTTTTCACACTAACAAGGAAAGCGTGAGAAAATTTAAAATTAAAAAGGTATATTTGAGTACATTAAGGAATTATATGCATTCCTCAAAATATTTTTACTCTTGAATAGTTACACTTTTTAGCTACAGCTGACCATAATCAACATAGTTACTCTGAAAGACAAATTAAGATGAGAAAACTCTTCGCAATAAAACAAGATCTACTGATTCCTTGCAGAAGAAAATGAAGCTTCTAAAACGACTATGCTAAAGCCACTACCACAGCACCTCCTTTGTTTTGCTGTTATGTAACATTTTTTCATAATTTACATTTTAAATTAAATTTTCATACTAAAAAATACTGTAGCAAAAAGTAGTAGGAAGCAACAGGGATTCTCTGCATAACAGGTTGTCTTTTCTTGTAATACACCAAAAATAAGGAGCTCAAGCTCAGTGAAGTCTAACTTCAACAACTGTTTTTGAATTCTGCAGTCTCCTATTTCTTATAATTTAAAACTCCATGTATTAAAATCACGATGCATCACCTTATCAGAGAAGATATGAAACACATTTTTCTCTTAGAAACGTACTAAGATAGGATAAAGGTTCATCTGATCTCTTTTCCCATGCATGAACACTTTGCAGCATTCTTCTATCCTCTACTGAGCACATCTGTAACTCCTTAAATGTTCACTGCTTGTTTCCATGCAGTTTCAACACCTTTTCCGATTGTATCCTGACCACAGTCCAGCAAATACTTTCAGTGAAGTGTATAAGCTTGTTTCACCAAGTGTCTCATTTTCTTAGCATTTTACATGTTTCTAGTCATCCATCTAACATTGATTATGCTAGTATTCAAGCACTTAGCTTGTATTAATCCAAAACTGATTATAAATATATGATCTTTCATACTCACCACTGACGCTACTTAAAATCATATTGTCAGAGTTTCTTATTTCATCAAATTTTGTGAAGATTGTTTGCAACCTATAAGGAACAAAAACAGCAAAGGGTTTTTACATCTCTGAAATCCTACCAGCTACTGGTAAAAACAGAGATCAGTTTATTAGCATATATAAAGCAGCAAAGCAGAATATGCAAGGGATTAAGAGTATGAAGAAACAATTCCTAAAGGAATCCTCTTTAGCTGAGCATCTTCACAGAAATGCATAGAAAACTAAGCTTAGCAAAGAACAAAAATTTAGTACTGCTATTAGCATGATTAAAAATATTCTAAAGTTCAGGTTCAGTAATAGCACATGTTGGGTATATATAGAGTATATATATTTATTAATGCTCAACAACAAAAGATACAATTTGAAGTACGGAATGCACTTAGAAGAAAACCAAAAGATTTAATTTCTTCGAAGACAATCACTAATTCGAAGTCACTTCGAAGACAATCACTAATTCGAAGTCACTTCGAAGACGAAAACTAATTTTCTTGAAAGCTTTTGTTCCACAAAATTTCTTCAGTTTGGTTATGAAAAGAGCTTTGTGGTAGCACTTCCACAGGGAAAAGAACCCCCAAACAACAAAACTTTCTTTTAAACTTAAGATACACTAAACACTTAAACGTGTCCAACCCTCACATCACTGATTTTAACTGTCACAGTAAAGAGTACACTGTAAATGCTTTGCTCCATGTGAACAGCAATCAGACAAACAGAACTCCAAAAAAACTCAACCAAAAAACTCCACAATCCTAGATTTGCAATCTAGTCCCACAAGGCAAAAAACGGTGTTCAAGAAAGCAAGCTGGCAAAACACTTTAACAGCCCCTTCTCATCACTTCCGCAGAAAACTCAATAAACGCAGTGGAAATATCTCCCAGAAAAATGTGATCCACGCATTAGCAAGAGATTTGTACTGACATAATACATTGTTCAGCTGCAAACAATTGAGAACATTTTCTTGTGTTTCTCTAAAGACTTCTCTGCATTTTAGACTACTGGCAATGTGGTAATGTAACATGCACATGGGATTTTTAGCTCCAGGACCATCAGGACTGAATCAAATTCAAAATTTGCTAAAAATCTGCACTGAAAGGCTGTCTTACAACTCACAATTCAAACTATTTTATGGCAAACCAAGAAAAATGGGTCAGAACTACACCTGGGTATGAAAAAATCTCATGAGGCGAAAAGTCAAGGACACAAAGATTTCACTTCAACATTTTGTTATGCACACACCACTTTTACTCAATGATCCGTGGAGAGAGGCTGTGCACTTTCTGTGCACATAGCCTGCGTTCTCTGAGACTGCAAATGCCTATCATTCACTGGGACCTCATTTATCTAATAATGAAGAATGTGATAAAATAATGAAATGCAGACAGACAATAGCATGGAAAGTTTGAGCCTTCCCCCCCCACCTTTCCAGCAATTTACAACTCTCGTGATGCATTATTTTTACTTTCCAAACACTTAAAAGCAATCTGCTACAGAGCAAACTTGTCCTGCACTTAGCAGGCCCACAACAAGAACTACACAGATCTCCACAAAAAGGCCTACCCTACTGCAAGCAACTAAAAAAAACTCAACCAAAAGCCCCATTAATCATTTAAGCCAATAACCCCCAACATAAACCAGCAACTGGTCTACCATCTCAACTAATCTCAAAACTGTATGTAGCTTAGTAGTAGTTTGCCTAAACTTTCCCCAGCATACTTGCCAACTTGTCTCTGGAACCTATTATCCTCTCCTCTGCATCACCATTGCATTTCCAACCACTGCTGCCACAGCAAAATGTCTGAAATGGCAGCAATTCCCAAATGTCACTGCTTTACTATTAAACCCCAAGTCTTTTAATGAAAAGGTCAATTTTGCAAACCAAAGGCAAGATATACCAAGATGGTGTTTTCTGCACTTAGACTTGAAAAAATAAAGCTTTTGAAATTAAATGCTTTTTGGGTACTAGAATTTACTAATGACACATGAAATCCCATTAACATGCTATGTGCTTCCAATCGTACACAGCGAGAAGTTCACACGAGAATCAATACCTATAATAACGCATTAGGCCATCTGGCTTTCATAACAAGAAGTTAATGTGTTTGCCTCATATGTTTGTGTTTACCAGGGATTATGAGTTCCCCTCAACTGTGCTGGATTCCATAACAAACACTGCTTTAACAGTTCACCTAGTTAATTAGAAAAAGACTTAACACTACATCTGAAAGGCTGGAACTGTCATCCCAAGAGAAATTGAATATGATCAGGGAAATTAACAGACTTGCTTTAGAAGTTCACTTTAATTTTTATATCCTCTGAAGCTGATGTTATCCACTTGGCACAAGTATTTTAGAAAAAAATCAGAAGGAAAAACAAACACTTCCTGCTCTTTCAAACTTTGTTTTCAAAAATGCTTTCCTGAGTGTTTTAAACAGAAGCTAAAAACAAAATGCTTCTTTATAAGTATGTAATAATAATATACATGTTACCTTTCACTCTGGGCAAAATATTTGATAAAGTATTAACTACAAACAATAAAAAAATGTGTTTGTCAGCACTGGACGCTATGCTGTTAGTGGTGCAGGCTAGAGAACAACACACAGTACCGCCACTCCTCAAACTTTCAAAGCATGTCTTTATGACCAGAGGCAGTCTCTACAGTATTTCTCATAATTGCAACAACAACAGAAGACTCCATTATAACACAGCTGTCAACGTGGTAAAGCACTACTGTAGAACCAACCCTCTCTTACAACAGCTTGCAGGATCTGTAACTACTACTTTGCAAAATCTCTCACAACAAGTTTCTCCCTCCCTTTCCTCTCACTCTGCTCTTCTTGCTACCTTCTTCTTTTCTCGTATTTCTTCACATGGTCACAGGCAGCAAGGCAGTATGGGCTAGAGTCTCTAAAATTATTGCAACCACAGTAAATTTAAGAATTTTTACAGGAGGTGCAGCTCCTGGCAAAAGAGAGCCTGCCAAGAGGAATCCAAGAAATTCTACAGGGCTGGATGAAGACCAATTTTACCAGCAATGAGGAATTTTCTTTGAGAAGAGAAGCATTATTACTTCATCTCATATCTGCAAGTCCAACTCTGGATGTGGCAATCATAATCAATCACTGAAGTCACCACATGTCACTGGTGGACAGAAATATCATCTTCTTTTCCCACAAAGGCATAGACAGGTCTTCTGCAACTTCTCATTTAGACAGAAAAATCCCCATTGACAAAAACTACGAGTTCAGGACAGCAAGTGCTTCTGGATGGGCTGTCAGTGAATGAATGAATGAATGCATGAAGTTGTAGCATTTCAAATGGGGGCCCCTGGCAACCTGCCAAACCCTCTCCTCCAGAAGATGTCAGGTCTCTATCAAAGTACTAACAATATCCTGTGGTGAGGATGGTCAATAAGTGGAATATGTACATGCCCTCCTAGGACACAGCTTGAGCTGACATGCACACACATGGAAACATGGATGCTTCCACAGAATGTGCACAACACTTAACACCAAAAAGCTGTTACTCGTGACCAGGCTTGATGGAGTTAAACCACTCATATGACAGGCAGAGGGGGATACCTAACAGTGTGGACCTTTCGATGAAGGGGCAAAAGAGCACCACTCCCCTATCAACAGCAGAAGAATAAAGAAGAAGGAGTGGTAACCAGTCTGTTGTTCACGTCCAAAGTGAGTCTACAGCAGGAAATGGCCCATATGAAACCTTGCAGTTTTTTCTCCATATTTCCCCCTTCCAAGAAAAAAAAAAATCTTGAAGACATGTGTCCACATCTGGACATACAGATGGACCTCATCTACAAGTTGAGCCAGACAGATAAGTAGAATGTGCATGCCACATGAAGTGTGGTATTCAGAAATGCATACTGCAATATGCTTCAACATTTTAGGATATGAAGTTGTGGTCCTAGACAAAAGGAATAAACAAATGACTGGTTTTATACATTTCTGTTTCTCAAGCACCAGCGGGGAAATTTGTCAGATGAATTCCTCAAAGATAAAAGCTTTTAACAGTCAGACTAAGTAACTGCTATCCAGAGCCACATATACGATTTCTGTTCAGGGAAGATCAGCCACACAAATTCCTTACTGTGAAACATTCAGTCTGGCCCATAAAGAACAAAACTTCTTCAGCATTTTTGGCTCACTGAACAATAAATCTAACATCAACTTTCAGTATTCACAAATATATAAACACTATTACTCTCAGGTCTGACACCAAAGACTGTCAAACCTCTCTGGCAGCCATTATACAAAAAGGGAAAACAACATCCAAATTTCCAACCACTGACTTGATACTGATTTTTCTGGAAAAGTAATGTGCTTCAAGCAAAAAGCACAATAATATTCTGAGTTGAAAAATAGCAAGAGGAACTCATTGACTTTATTTATAAACAAATTCACCAACTAATCTCAGTAAAGAAGAGAAATGCACTGCAGAAAAATAAATAGCAAACAAGTAGAATTGAACTACAAAAGTAAGATCCCATATTTTCTTCATTACCTAGATTCTGACAAGTCCAGTAAAGCCCTGTAGAAAACCCAGTATTTTCCACAAAGGCAAAACCTACAAGGTGCAGGTTACAAAACCTTTTAACCCTACTATTATTAAAGTACTGACTATATTTAGTGTTATATAGACACAACATGTATATACCATTTGCACATTTAAGGAAGTTGAACAATTTCTCGAAACAATGCTTGATTAACTTTCCTGCCTTCCTTTCAGCAGACAGGAGCTCTTATTTTCAGTGCTCTAGGAAGGAGTGCATTCAAGCAGCAACACACAGCTCTGTAATGTCTAATTTGTTATGCGAACTAAACAAGTCTACATTCTGTTGATTCATGTGTGCACCAAACATTGAAGTAATAGGTTTTTCTGCTAATATTTTTGTTTATACATAATTTTTAATGCATTGACTTACAGTGAAGGAGCTGCAATGCAGTTCTTTAAGGTGAACTCAACAACTGAAAGCAGCCGTGTCTGAACTACAGATTATGTGTAATACTTAAAACCCTTAAAACCTACCCAGACACACAAAGATGAACACAGATTCCCCTCAAAATAATAATGATACTCTACATCAAAGGTTTGTTCCCACAGTTCATAGCTCCTGCATAACCGCATGAAAATTTTACTGCATCTAAGCAAAAGGAAAACATCTGACAGGCACTGGGGAAGAAACATTTTAAATTAGGTCTGCCTCTGAAGGAACAGCAGTCAGAGCTACCACAGAGCTAATCTGTCTTTCCTGAGCTTTGTCAAACGCCTTCCTAGTTGTGTGAAGGAGTAAGAAGGGACTGCAGGAACTCTGCTTTCTGTCAGGGATGGATGGCACAGAGAGTAGCAGTCTCATATTTACTCAAGCAAATCGTAACTCCCCCCTTTATTCCAACCTGAAACCTACTGCACAGGATATAGCCCTGACACTCAGCTCATGTACTATTTAACACTAGCCCTGACTGTCAGGTGCAAAACTGTTGGAGATTTAGCAGCAGCAACCCATTTAACATGCACCAAGTAGAGTCTTGCTTCTTTATGTAAATGCAAATTATACAACCATGCTTGCTTTCAGATCAGGGGGAATTTTGTATTCAGCTGATTCAGACAGTAGAAACAACAACTTGGCACCTACTGCAACTAAATTAGAAGCTGTTGATTGTCCTGAGGATACAAAGCACCTATGGTGTTTAGTCCTATTTGGATCCCAAGATGTACTCAGCTTTCATCACACAGAATTGTAAAACGGTGAGTACTGAACTTAAACTTACAGTCAGACTCAATATTCTTTACAAAAATGCTGCGTTATCTGCAGCCTTTTATTCTCTGTTCTGAAAGATGTCCAAGGTCCTATCTTAATGCAGGAAAGATCTTCTCTGATATGTTCCACTTATTCACTAGGAAACTCAATTTTTGGAATTGTAGTAATAATATGGCTTAAACTTCTGTGGAATCATATAATCCATTACTAGTCCAAAAATGTGACTATCATTAAATAGAGAGAATGTGTACAACTTCTCATTCTCATAGGCAGGATAAACTTTTGTCTAAACAGGCTGAACTCTGCCTGGAGTAGGACACAATAAATTCAACACCCTTCTCCTACGACACTTTCATCAAGCCATAGAATGGTTTTGGGTCATCCAGTTCCAACCTCTCTGTCATGGGCTGGGACACTTTTCACTAGCTCAAAGCTCTATCCAATCTCACCTTGAACACTGCCAGGGACATGGCACTCACAGTTTCTCTGGGCAAACTGTTCCAGTGTCCTCCACCCTTACAGTAAAGAATTGCTTCCTACTATCTACCCCAAACCTATCATCTTGCAGTTTGAAGTCCCCATCTCTGGTCCTATCCCGTCCTTGTAAGCAGTCCTTCTCCAGCTCTCCTGTAGGCTCTATTTATGTATTGGAAGGTGATCTAAAGTCTCCTAAGAGCCTTCTCTTCTCCTGTTTTCATAGCAGAGAGGCTCCAGCACATTAATCAACTTAGTGACTCTCCCCTGTACTAACAGGTCAATGTCCCTCTCATGTTGGGGGCCCCAGAGCTGAATACATATTTTGATGTATTATCAAGCTGTATTTTGCCATGCGGCAAATGACCATTAAAAACTAGGGTTCTCAGTTCCTTAAAGGGGTCTGATGAGACACTCATCTCATATTCTTTCCGAAACCAAGTAGTAGACATATTCAGCTTTATCAAAATCAAAAATTGAGATGAAGATGATGGTAAAGTGGTATGTTAATATATAAGGGGTTAACACACTTTAAAAAGTATAAATGGTTTTAACAAGGAATTTGAAAGGTTTTACGGAATAAACACACCCACTAAGTACATCTTCCCGCTAAGTACAAAAAGCTCTGTCTAGCTTTTTAATTAATCAAAGGTAGAAACAAAACAATGGCTAATTTTATTTCATATAAACTAATCTACATACAACAGTCAGAAACTCTAGTAACCATTCAGAAATCAAAACTGGAATATAAAATAAAAATTATAGCAATTTTGAAATGGAGTTTCTTGTGAGTTTAATATTCAGATAAGGAACAGTAAACATAAATGGCTCAGAATTACAAAATCAGAACAGCTAGCTCACCTTCCAGGAGGAACTCCTCTCTTTGTAAGATCTATTCGCACTTTCTCTCCCACATGTCTATACACCTCTACAATGGCTAGTATGGCAGCATCTCTCACCTGTGAACACAGTTTAAATTGTTAACTTCAGGGTTACAGAATCCAAAACAACATTTGCTGACAGGCCACTAATCTTTTATTTTCTGTGGCCCTGTATGCCAATTCAGTTGAAACAGTGAGGATGAAAAGGGAATACAACTGCTACATCAAGATGGCACTTGTTCTAAGTTAGAGTATATCCAGATGGCAAAAAAAAATCCCAGAAATAACAGCTTTAGAGGGAATTTCTGGGTCTGACATAAGAATAGTATTTGTGGGAAAAATGTGTTTTATCTAGGACTTGCTCACAGAGGGCAGTACTTTCAAAAGTTAGCTCCTGCACTCAGTCTTGACATTTCATCTTGCTTGCAAGTCCTTCTGAAAGACTAAGACTGCCCACAGGAGTGGACCAAAGTGATCAGCATTTTCTTTATTTATTTCAACTGGAATCAGATGGCATGACATCAGCACAAGAAAGGCGATAGGGCAGGACAGTGGAAGGGGAAAGAACAGTTAAAAAAAGAAGACAGAGTGCCTCTTTAAAAATTTTAGACCATAGTCACCACAATAAAAACTGTCAAAAATGCATTTTAGTAAACACCATTATTTCCCATAAAAAATGACTAGAATGACTTTATTGTTGTTCTTTGCAGCAGTTCAAACTAAACACACAGTTGCTCTAGCAAGATGTGAACATCTTTATTGATGATCAGCAAAAAGGACACATTCTCAACAGAATTCTTCTACAACAGAACAATCCTTTGCTGCACAGAGGAGACAAGAACTTTGCTGCATTCAGAAATTAAGCATAAAGACCAATCCTGTGAGAGACCCATCTCCTGTAAATGTTATCTTTTCCCTTACCAAATTCACTGTTTTTTCCCTCAAACACAACTTCAGATAAATCAAGATATTTTAACCATTTCCACCGGAAGATTTTCTGAAGTTCAGATGTCCCATTATGAACTACTTCTTGATTTTCACTAATGATGTTTTTGCTTACTTTAGTTATTTTAATGACAGTCTTTACATGTTCTCAAATGCCATTTGAGTTCCAATTAGAAAACAATTAGACATAATAATGTTATCTTCAGCAAATTTGGCAAACTATCGCAGGTTTCATATAAGGACTGCTTCTGGAGGTAATTTTTTGTGTCAATAACTTTTTTTTTATTCACTTCCTTTCAACATGCTCTGTAAGAAACAACTAATTTCAGTAATTACTAGTTTCAACTTCTAAAGACAAAATTAAAGGGATCAGTATATCACGATACTGCTGCCTTTGCAACTCTACTTCCATCTTCCAGTGGAAGGAATGAGTAAGAAGAAAATTGGGTTACTTTTCCTCATGGCAGAAAATAATGATCAGTATATAAGCACTGCTGCACACATTCAGCTTTCCTTTAAATGCTTGTATTTATTCTGCTTCCACTGCTCTGTGCTCTGTCAAAGTATAGTTGTTCAAGAGCCTGTAAGTATTGAAATCCTTACCTGACTGTTGGAGTCACCAAATGCTATACACAGATGCGGTACCAACTTGCTGAGGATTAATGGCTGTGCACCGTAACTAAAAAAAAAAAAAAAAAAAGGTAGTGCATTTTTAAAGAAAAAACAGTGATTTTTGCAGAAGTAGACTTTTGGCTTAGTCTTTATAGAATACAAACTGGCATCAATTAAGCCCTGTCTCTCTCTTACTAGTCCTTTATCTATTTTTCAAGAAGATAAAAATTCTGTAACTTTACTCTTTCTTTCAGAAAGCCCGCTAGTTAAGTTGTTTGATTTTTCCCATATATTAATTTAATTGAACCAGACTCCCTACAGAATTACTTTCAGAGAAAAATGACATTCAGAAGGATAGAACCATTACATCTCCATAGAAACAAAAAGCTTACATGTTTAAGGTAGCAACAAGACACAAACACACTCCTTCTCGGGATCGGTAATTCTTGTGTTTAAAACCAACAGCAAGGCGTTCCCAAATGTACTATAAAAGCAGAAATAATGGTCTTTAATTACCAGGAGCACAATACAATGTAATTCTATTCCATATAATTACATTCATAATAGTTGCAAAGAAATAACAGAAGACAGGTCCACTGGAAAAATCATAAAATTAACTTATGAAATGCACAATATGGAACACAACACAGATCAATTCTACGTCAAAACCAATTCCTAAAAAATGTCCTCCAGCAATCAGGCTGAGTATTTTCCGTGTTTGAGAAACAGCTCTTAAAACATACAGAATTGTTACAGTTAATGCACACAAAACAAACAACATTACAAACTACTGACTCAAGCAGAAGTTACTATATTCTTTTTGCTCCATATTCTGTTTCCCTGCCAAAATCTCCTCACGTCCATTTCAGCTGATCCTTATTCACACTCATGGTGTCCCACTTCTCTCTTACTTTTGCTTTTGATCTATTTCTTCAGTTTTTGCTTATTTCTTGCCTCCTCATTTTAATTCCTGTGCTTCCATTTTTGTTCTGCTTTCGGTTCTCCTCTGCGTGCTGGTGCTGCTTCCTGTGCTGGCTCGCTAAATCCTCGTTCACCTCCTTGCGCACTCGTTTTTCTCTGCCTGCCCCGGCTCTCTGCCTCCTCCCGGGTTTATGCCGTTACCTTTCCATCGCCTTGCCGTGCTGTGTCTGTGTGTCAGGGCGCTGGAAGCGCACACGGAACCGAGGAGCTGGGGGTTTCTCCCCGGGAGCAGATGCACGGGCTCAGCCTGCAACTCGCCCCAGCTGCAGCGCTGCCATTGCAGCCTGGCCAGCATCCGGGCAGCGTTGCCTAGCGATGGATGGCTGCACACTGCCAGGAGCTGCACACTTTGCAGCCCAGGCACCTCCCTCCTGCCAACTGCACCCCGGAGTGCTGCAACTGCAACCTATAATGACGCCACGCAAAGCTGCTAAAATGTATTACATACTAATTATTGCAATCGGCTTTTTGGAAAAAAAAATAAATAAAGCCTTCCCAAACAGCTGTTGATCAACAAAAACAGAGAGCATAAGAGCAGGGAATATGCATCCTCTTTATTAATGAGGTAGCACACTTCACAGCAGACATAAAATTTTCCAATTAGAGCCCTGCTAGATAATTTTGTCCCATCTGTGGGTTTTTTTTGTTTCTTTGTTTTATACTTCACTGCATTTAGAGAAAACAAACCTTAGATGAGCAGGATATGGCTTGCCAAAACTGCATAGCTTAACAACAAAGAACAGGATTTTACGGAAGAAAACATCCTTCTAATTAACCCACTGTCACGACAAACATGGGGAAAAGGAAATCTCATTGCTAGATGCATAAAAATACAGGTAGAGAGGGACCTGCAGAGTACTTAAACAAGCAAAGCACACGGAAGAGAAATTTAGACTTTCACTACATTATCCCTACTTTAAGAACTGAATGTTTTTCAGCAGAGAAATTCAAATGGCTGCTTAGAAATTTCAACTCTCAGAAGTTCTTAGCAAGAGTTCGTGTCAACCTCCCTGTGTCCATTTCATGCACATTTATACCACCTATTTTTTTATGCCCTCCTGCCCATTAACAGCTACATCTAGCTTTGTTCATAAAAGAACCAAACTCCAAACTTCTAAAACAAGTAAAGGGATTTAACAACAGGAAAAATTAAGTATTATTCAACAACATGCTAGAAGAGGCAAGATGAGCTGACTAGAAAGAAATATACAGGACTTAGCCTCAAAAAAATTATTCTACTCAGGTCTTCTAAAGGGATGTTGCTATTCAGCAGAGAGCCTAAAGCCCTGTATTTCAATGCTGGAGGCACAGGAAAGACTTCTCTGGTTTGGTCACTGCTGTGAGGATGCTTGATGCTTTTCATGCAAAATTTTAATGGTCCATTAGGTCTCCTCAGAGCAGACAACCAAAGCCAGGCTTCTCCCATCCTGGGGGAGTTACCAGGCTTTGGTTGTCTTACACACACATGCTCTTCCCTGGACCCCACAAACCTCATTTGCTGCCTGACACTGAGAGTCATCTTTATAGGGGATGGAAACTTTCTTCCATCACCTCTATATACAGCCTAACAGCTCTGCACAAACAAGGATGGACCAACAATGTAAAACTTTCATGACAAGGGCTTAGCACAAAGCAACTACCACCAGTTTCTTTATCAGCAACTGTTCAAATGAAGGTATCTTCAAGATACTCAGGTGTGCACTTGTCCAAATGCTATTGCTGTAGAGGTTCTGGACTCTATGTCAGTATTTGGGAGCATCTTAGGCACAGGAACATGTAATTTATGAACTACTGACACTTTGACACAAAAAAATATTGACATGTCTTGGTAATTAATATGACCAACACTGCAGCTCGTGAATAGATAAAACAGTATCTTTGTGGATGATACTACTAGACCCTAATGCCTAAATCTGAATCAGCTCTGTAGCCAAAAGAGAGATAAACATGTTCTATAATAGCCCAGCATGCTACATGTTCTTCAGGAAAACAAAGCAACCGGCAATAATTTTCTCACTCCAGATCAAGCCTGCAACATCTTCTTCACAATGCTCAACTATTCAAACTTGTATCTAAGAATAAACAAAGCTAGAAATTAACACATACAAAACCCCTTATTTTCCTCCCTATTAACTTCTAGAATGAGAACTCAAATTTTCTTTAGGAACTAAAAACTCAAATAGTAAGTTCCTACCACATCCAGGGTCTCCAGACTTCCAAATAACATCACTACTCAAGAATATAATCTTGTTAAACAGCCCTACATTTTTCAGACTCTGAGTCAAGATATAAGATTATACACTTGGAAGCCACATAATGCTTAGAACTGAAGGCTGAGTTAAGAAAGCCTCCTTACAACCAAAGATGACAAGCCAGAGGGCAACTTATCCCCACCTCAGTTTGTCCATGGTTCACACAGCATTGTTGTCATACAGCTAGAAAGCCAGACTCTCTTAAGTTAGAAAATGTGCACCTCAACTGCAAGATTAGTCCAACATGTTCAAGTACAAATCTAATTTTAAAATAAATCTGGAGCTAATTAAACTTATTTATTCCCAATATTAAAACCCAGAAGATGCTTCAAACTTGCTTTAATTAACAAAGTCCTGTCACATGGCATAAAAACATCTCCTCAGATTTTAGCTAAGATGTGCAAAATATGCAGAATCACATCGTGCCAAGATTTTTATCTTTAGCTGAACAATACATCAGTGTCAATCCAATAAGAGTATCTTTAACATTTACACCATTAACAGTCGCCATAACATTGTGACATATTCAAAATTCATACAAAAGTCATAAGCTCACTGGAGGCCTCCCTCTGAATCTACATTAAGCAATCATACCATGGGCGGTGCTGCTTCACACATCAATTTCAATATAAGATTCTGTGCTTGCTCTCGAACTTGGTCTTTGGCATCTCCCATACGATCTATCAGAGGCAGGAGAACTACAGAAGAGGGGAAAAAAAGAGAAAGTAAAAAACATTTAACACCTAATGGAGATTTTCTAATGCATAAAGATATTTCCTGAAACAGATGTAAAATACATGCCATTCAAAAATAAAAACTGAGTTTAAGTAGGCCACAACATTTCAAAGTCTCAAGTGCATTTCTGAGTATTTTATAAGACTAAAAACAAATGCATAAGGCTGAAATTGAAGAAAATAGTATCTTTCAACAGGTTAAAAAGAAAGCAAGCTTCCCATCTTCAAAACTGCGTGAATGACTTTGATTTCAACTTCAAAAAGTGTTCCAGGTAGCTTCATAATGTCTGGCTTTTCTAAAAAATAACGCTAGATGTATTGAGCAGCAAACAATTGGAACAGAAAAATAGAACTGTTTTAAAACCAGTGGGACTTTGCTGTTTATTGTAAGAAAATCTAAACTTTTAAATCCTTTTATTCACATCTTCTGAAAACCCAGCATCACGTCAATAAAAGCATCATTAAAAGTTACTATGTTAAAACAAGCATCCTCAAATAATACTTAAATAAAATTGTATGACAGCTGATGATTTCACATCCAAAAACAAGTAAAAATCAAAATCAAAGGACTTGCCAATTCTTTTTCCCTGCTTTTCCAGCTGATGACAGTTACATCAGATAAATTAATGCCACAACATTAGGAAAGATATCCCAATGAACACGTGGCCAGCTCTGTGTTGTGCAAGACACACTGCTGTAGTGGTTCCCAGTCCTCCATCTGGGCCTGCTTTGGGAGATTCTTCCCCCCAGTGCTTTCAGTACCACTTCTCCCAAATGGAGGTGATGATTCCAAGTGCACTGTCTTCCTTCAGGAAGCAAAACTGACAGAGCTGGTGGAATTGGTGGAGATGTCATCCCCCCCCGGGACAATGATTAAAGGTTCATATAAGCATGTGACACACCACCTACAAAGAGCAGTGTCACACTAACAGTGACATTTGCCTGCCAACAGCTCAGCCTTCCATGCTAGCTTTTGCTTCTGATATGATCCACAGTTTTCTGAGAGATTCAAGTATCAGTCACAATCCAGGTGGATCTTACTCAACACGGCCCACAATAATCACCAGCACATCCTTCTGCTCCTGCACTCTGCTTAAGCTGGGGCTAAGTTTGCAATTGCCATCACATTTATTCAAACTTCTAAAGTCAGCATGTTTACCTAGAATCCTTTTGGGGGTTTGCTCATATTCCAAGTAAAAAAAGTTATCTTAACAGCTAAAATAACTTTTTGGTGCATTTGGTACTACATGACCGAACACCTGAGAGTGTTTTAGAGTTGCTGCCTGACCTCAACAGACTGCTAAAGAATTACTTTTCCTTATCTACTCACAAAAGAAGTAACAATATTTGGCTATTCTTTGAAAGGTAGATCTGAATTAATTTTATCAGTACTTAATGATTTTATAGTAATAACTAAACAATAGATTTGCCAGCAAAATAAAGGGAACAGAATCATACATTCTGAGGAGGTTTCCTGAGTCCCCTGCTCCTACATTAAAAACAGCAGCCATTTCTGTACCATTATTGTTACTAGACAAATACACTGCTTAAGTTTGAATTTCCCTTCCTGCAACATCTGAAGGCTTTCTTAGTGTCCTAATCTGAGTATTTATTTCTACTGGTTCTGGTTAGTCCACTGACTAACCATCTTCAGCCACTATTGTCAAGGTTTTGTGTTTTTTATTTATCTTCTCTAAGCTCTCTCCTCTGAAGAAATTAGGATAGCTACTTTCATTTTATAGCTTGAAAAGAAGAGTCAGGTTTTTTTTTTTGTTTGGGTTGGATTGCTGTTGTTTTGATGGTGTGAGACATTGTCTTTATGGTTTGGGTTTTTTAGGGGTATTTCTGTTTTGTTTGGTGGTTGGGTTTGGGTTTTCTTCCATTTTGTGAACAGAGAAAAAACATGCAGAACTTTGGGCATACACAGGTGACCACTCTCATGACCTTCCAATCACTCATACACCTACTGATTACATTTTTCTCACCAACAGTGCTCCTCATGTCCATTTTCAGCACTTCCGAACTGACCTTGTCCCCATGCCTTACATTACTAGTGAGGTCTCTATGCTAACCTGACTGCTGGGCAGCTGAAGGCAATTCTGGCTTTACAGAGAGGGAAACAAACACAGCCAGTGCCAGTCCTGCGGGAACACAGCTCCTTTGTGACTAATTAGCACTCTGAGTCATTTGATGGAGCTGCAGATACCAGGGCTCTGCTCAAATCACCAAGGCAAGCACAACGGAACAGCTACCAGGAGCTGCTGAACAGAGATGAGGTCACCAAGTTAAACTAAGCTATGACACAGCCTGCAGATTTCAGTGTGTGCAACTACTGAACACACAAGCCTTTGCCACTGGTGGAGCTCTGATAGAGGGACAACATGCTGTGGGAGCTGTTAAAGGGCCCAAATGGTTGCAGGCTTGGCTTTTTTCCCCAAAGACTCAAGTTTCTGTAAGACCCCATAAAAGGCATTATATATTCTGTCTGCACGAGACAAATGAAATTAGGCTGTTGAATGCTGGCAACCACCGGCTGGTTTTCAGTGTGGCTGTTCAACTTTTCTGTCAAAATAAGCTCTGATAGGAAATCATTGGAAGTTGGGTTTCCTATTGATAGAGTTTCAAAACTGAACATCATTTTGGCTGCTACTTTTCCTTTAAATTGCACATGGTTTCTCACCAGCATTATTGAATTAGTCCATTTGGTTGTTCCTGGCATCAGCCTGCCAACTCAACAATCTCAAACAGATGTCGGAATTAAAAGAAGGGTGACAAAGGAGAAGCAGGTCCAAACATGAAGGCTGTATTCAATGTGCTAACCTAACAAGTTACTCAGTGAGGTATAATTTATCACATGCAGTCTGGATTCACACATTCATACTGTTTTATATTAACCTCATCCATCTTTTATCTTCTGTTGCCTAGATTCTTAAATCATTTCAAATGGATTTCGGAAAACCTAATAACATATGACATCTTTCTGCTATTTATTTCTGCTAATATGCTGAGAAACACTACACTAAGTTTAGGAGACAGTGATCCCTTTTGCAGCTGTTATTTATTTTTTGTGAAGCACTGTATTTCATTCAACTTGTCTTTTTGCCATGTATTAGCATGTTGTCAAAGCTTCTTACTGCTTCCAGCCACTCCTGAGGCTTTCCTGTTAAGATTTCTATATTGTTATACCACAATTTTAAAGGTTTTGATTACGAAAGGAAACCTAAAATTGTAAGCAAAAATATTCCTAGCTGACATTAATTCTACCAGATCTACCTCAAACTGAACTGCTATTTCATAGAATCATAGAATATTCCGAATTGGAAGGGATCCATCAAGATCACTGAGTCCAATTCCTGGTCCTGCACAGGACTCCCCAAGAGTCACATCAGGTGCCTGAGAACATTGTCCAAACACCCCATGAACTCTGTCAGGCTTGGTGCTGGGACCACTTCCCTGGGAAGCCTGTTTCAATGCCCAGCCACCCTCTGGGGGAAGAATCTTTTCAAGAGATCCAACCTAAACTGCTCCTAGCTCAACTTCAGGCCATTCCCTCAGGTCCTCTTGCTGTTCACCATGGAGCAGAGGCCAGTGCCTGCCCCTCCTCTTCCCCTCATGAGGAAGTTGTAGACTGCAATGAGGTGTCTCCTCAGGCTCTTCTTCTCCAGGCTGAACAGACCAAGTGACCTCAGTCAATGCTCATATGGCTTCTTCTCTTATCTTCTTTACCATCCTTGTTGGCCTCCTTTGGACACTATTTAATGACTTAATGTCTTTTTTATGTTGTGGTGCACCAAACTGCACTCAGCACTTGAGGTGAGACCACCTCAGGTCTGTGAAGAGTGGGACAATCACCCCCTTGAACTGGCTGATGATGCTGTGTGTTTACATCTGAGCTGCTAGTCATGCATTTTTCCTTTCTGCTATATCCCTAACAGAGCTTATTATCCCATCAGTTTCTTTTTCCATTGCCTTCCTTCTCCTGTCTCAGTAAATCTGAATTAATTTTCATTTATCCAAACCTACCAAATAATTTTATCACCACTAGCTGGGAAAATACTCATGAGTTAAGGCCAAAACCAACTTTCACAGTTAAGAGTACAGCCTTGAGAGATTAAATATTTATTTCCTCTACCAGAATTGAAGATGATAAAACAAAAATCCCAGAAGTTGCCTAGAAAGGCACACAATGTATTTTTAAAAACTTGAGCATTTTAACTACTCAAAGAATGCTATAGCAAAGAATGCCATAGGTAGCACAAACAATTTCCTTTTGTTAAACTTTAACAAGAGTTCTTTCTGGAGCTTTTCAGTCTGTATTGTTGCTTTGACTTCTCTTCTGACCACTTACACCTGCTGCTCTTTGTATTCCTTACTCGTTTTAAGTCTCAGGTCTACCTATTCTGTGAACAAACTTCAGATACTCCCTTACTGCAGACTTAGAAAAAGGCATTAAGTAAAAAAATAATCTTTACTGAGGAAACGTTATCAAGCATTGGCAAAAATTCTGTCACTAAAAAGAAAAGTCTTTGAGGACAGAAAGAGATTAAACCTAGGCAGCAATATCTTCCTCATTTCCTCAAAAACCTTGCCAGCTCAGGCAGCAGCATTAAACAGCTGTCATTGGAAAGGAGGGAGGGAAGCAGCTGCCTCTGCAATTAGGGCAGTCTCTCTTCTGGGCAGGATGCACAGGAGAGAAAGACATCCCACAGGGACTCCCACAAGGCCAGCCACAGGGCCAGTCTGACAGATCCAAGTGGCCAAGGGGCTACTTCTAAGCAAAGAATCATAAGCAGGCACTCAGAGAGGGCCTCAGGCCTCCCCTCCTCGATATAAAGTCCAGGCCAGTTCAATCAAAAGCAATTTCAGACGCTGATGTGCTTCTTGGGGTCTTTCCAGGAGCTAATTAAGAAAAGCATTAGTGGGATTAATGACACATAGTGTTCATCATCAGGAGCAGAGAGGAAAAAACAAGTTTTTTTTTTTTTTATATGATCTACTCATGAGCCTATCAAGGTGTCAGTCTCAGGATCATGAGAACAGTCTTAAAGGCCAAAGAGTTTCAAGAGATGTATTAAACCTGAGAGAAAACCAGAAGATTGAGAACAAATGTTCATGGCATCTCCTGAAATCTTTTAAGCCCTTGGCTATGTTTTTTACAGAACTAGAATTAATTAGAATCAAGCAGAAACCAAAGAAGGCTACGTTTTCCCTACCCTGAGTTAAAATCACTGCATTTCTAGGTGTCACAGAGTGAAATGCCCACAGACAGCAAGCAGATGGTATTTTAAATCACAGCCTATCACTCAAGCAAGGATCACTTCAGGTAAAATGAATTCCCACTACTAATAAATTCCAGCACTAGACAGACAGGACAAAAAAAACCCAACAAACCCAAAAAAGTCCACTTAAAGGCTGCTAAAGTTTTTAACTGAAACTTAAGATAATCTAATGATTATTAAAGTTGCAGCTTAAATCAGTTACAACCTTTAGTTGTGACCATCAACTCTAGAGGAAACGAAAGAAAATTTAAGGTTTTTCTGAAGTGTTGCAGGAAGTTAATATTTTTGTTACATTTGAAAACATAGAAGCAGCTATTATGGAAAAAACCACAAAAAATGGACTGTCCTCTAAAAGCCCTTTAAAAAAAAAAAAATCTGAAAGAGCCAGCATTTTATTGTCTAAGAAAATCCTACAATAATCCAACACAGCTTTTCCTGAGGTCAGTAAGCTATAAAATGAAAAGGAAAAACCAGACAAAACACCTGACTTGCATTTTGATGCAACAAGGCATCCTTGAGATAAGACATCTTTCACATGAATAGAAAAGCTTGCTTTACTTTGTCTGAGCAACTCAATTTCTTAATTGATTTAATTTCCAAGTTTTCTCTAACACCATAGCTCGGCCATTTTTTAAGCAAAGACATGGAATAGATAATTTTGAAGGTCCCTTCCAACCTAATTATTCCAAGTTTTATGTTTAGTTCTGCAAGCATTTTTAATCTTGAATCCTCAGTAGAAAGTGCCATTAGTCTCAACATTTCAATGAAATTATTGAAAATGAGAATAAAATTCAGTCAGGTCCTAACACTGAAGATCCAGCATTTTTCTACACGTTACATGTCCATGGTAGCTCATGCCAATACAGTTCTTGGTTTTCACAGATTTAATGGATTATCAAAGCATTTCTCCATACCACATTAAAATCAATTATTAAACAAAGAGTCACAGCTTGAATAAACTGCACATTTCAGACTTTTCCACCCAGAAAAATTCAATCATTAAGTAAGAGAAAAAGCAAAAACTTACAGGGCAGGTGTCACTAAATGCTGACTTCCTCAAACAAGTATTTCCAAATTCTTGTACCAATTGCTTTTAATCCAAATTCACTCAAAAAGTGAATGCATGTTGCAAGTCCTTACAACTGCTTTAAAACACATCAGCTATCATAGAATCATTTAGGTCAGAAAAACCCTTCAAGACCATGTAGGCCAACCACTAACTCAGCACTGCCAAGGCCACCGCTCAACCATGTCCCTCAGTGTCACAGCTTTCAAATACCTCCAGGGATGGTGACTCACACCCTCCCCTGGCCAGTTACAGTGCTTGACAACTTCCTCAATGAAAACATTTTTCCTAATATCCTATCTAAATCTCCCCTGGCACAACTTGAGGCCATTTCCTCTTGTCCTATTCCTTGTTTCTTGGGAGAAGAGACTGACCTCCACCTTGCTACAACCTCCTTTCTGGTAGTTACAGAGCAATACAGTTCATGCTGAACCTCCTTTTTTCCAGGCTACATAACCCACAGCTGCTCCTCACCAGCCTTGTGCTCCAGAGCCTTCCCCAGCTCCTTTGTCCTTCTCTGGACATGCTCCAGCACCTCAGTGTCCTTCTAGCAGACACGGGCCCAAAGCTGAACGCAGGATTTGAGGTGTGGCTTCACCTGTGCTAAGTACAGGGGGACAATCCCTGCCCTGGTCCTGCTGGTCACACTACTGCTGATCCAGGCCAGGATGCCATTGGCCTTCTTTGCTCCCTGGGCACACAATGGCTCATGTTCAGCAACTGTCAACCACTGTCACAGTGCTTTTCCTGTAGCACTGCCTGGGGTTGTTGTGACCCAAGTGCAAGCCCCAGCACTTGGCCTTGTTGACTCTCATACAAATGGCCTCAGCCCATGGATCCAGCCGGCCGTGATCCCTCTGCAGAGCCTTCCTACCCTCCTGCAGATCAACACTCCTGCCCAGCTTGATATGATCTTCACATTGTCTGAGCATGCCTTCCATTCTCTTGTCCAGATAATGGATAAAAATATTAAACAGAACCAGCTCCAGTGCTGAGTCCTGGGGAATACCACTTGCCACTGGTCACCAACTAGATTTAACTCTACTGACCATCAACCTCCAGGCTCAGCAATTCAGATGGTTTTTAAGCCGGTGAAGACTGCACCTATCCAGGATGTGAACAGCCACACTGCCATGCTTCATTATAACAAAAAATTTGACAGAGCATTTAAATTAGTTTGAGACTAATTTAAATGTTTTTCCAACACTATTTAAAGCTACCTGGTAAAAAATTTCAACACTTCAAATTGGTTTCACATCTCAGTACATCTACAGCTATCTTCCAAAAGTATTTTTGCCCAGTAGTTTCTTTTCACAGTAAGAAGAATTTGAAACTACTATTAGACATATACACACATTTACATATGGAATTTGTGTGCAAAATGTGTATCCCTATTCAGACTTACACATGTATGTACATATACAAATATAACCTATCTATCTGTGTTTGGTCATTTTAACTGTCAACTACATTTCCATTAATTTCAGGTAAGTAAAATATTTTGCAACATTTTGTAAAGTTGTATGTAAAAGCTAACATCAATATAGTTATATAACACACTAATGGACAGTTCAATATCTGCAGAAAAACATGTCATGGTATAATACTGCACAGTACAATTGAAACAGATTCTGTATACCTTTACTGTATTCTCTCTTTTCCTTTTGACAATAACAAGAGGGCCAAGTCTTGTTTTAGAACTAAAAGTGTAAGTAGACACTTTTCCCAGAAATTCTATCATCCAGATTCATATGCCCTTAATTTTATCAGTCTCTTTTATTTTGGATATATGTGATTATTTTAATAATTAATGCGACCACCTGGGAAAAGAGACTATGATACAATAATTACACTCTCTTATGTAACATCTCTTTTAATCACAGAACAAGCAGTAGTTTTAAATACCAAAGGATGTAACACTCAAGCACTGACTTCTTTTTCCCAGAACACAGACACGTAGTCTTATGAAGGAACACTTAACCTGATATTTATTGCTTCCAAATTATTTTCAAGGACCTTAACTGGAAGTACTAAGAGAAAGACTACAAATTTGTGTGTCCAGACTCCCAGAACACTGATGGCTACCTGCAGAAAACATACAATGTGATTAATCATAAAAGGATAACACCTTGGAAGAAATTTACTGCAACATTAGATAGTTGCCTAGGAAACTGAATTAAGTCTCTTATCAGGCATTATACTTCAGTACAAAGATCACTAACACACTCTTTGGAATACTGGAAAACTTATCTCCTACAACTGTTGTACTAATTTTGCTCAAATGAATTTACAGCATCTATGTAGGTTGCAAAGATTGAAAGTAATAGCAAAGCATTCATGTTTTTCACTTCATAGCAGAGGCCTGTAATGCTTAAGGGGGTGAATATTCAGTGACATCACCTGCTGTTCTCTGCACTTCAGGAAGTCTATCCCTATCAAAACAGGAAATTAAATGGGGATGGGGTGTGAAAGGTGGAATATGTTTCGCCATATTGCAGTTGAATAATGCATTATTATGCTTCCATCACTTTACTGAGATCTGAATCACGAATAAAAACATCTCAGGGTCACCAAAATGTAATACTCTTTATTAGAAGAAAAACATATTTAAGGTTCAGGTATTTGATGAGCCAAAACAGCTATAAAAAAGAAACTTCACCTAGAAAATAGGCTGTATTGTATTTTAAAAAAGACACAGAACAAAGCAGCTAGGTATTTTATATATATCTTCCTTTGCTATAGTCATGGTGCAATCCTGATCTTTTTTTTTGAGAATGCAAGTACCTACAATAACTTACTGCAATAAATGAGAAGTTTAATATAGTTTGAATAGTTCAAAGAAATAATTGAATTGCCTGGAAAAGTTCTGTTATGTTTCCCTTCAGAAAAATAATATACTCACATTTATTTAACCAAAACAGAGAAAGTAAAAGCCTACCATATAAAGTACTACTAAGATGGCCTGTGGGGCCCTAAGAATTTGTTACCTAGCTGAACTACTTTGCTTATAAATTTCCCAACGTTTTCAAGCTTGATATCCTGTTTTCTGTTTTCTCCTCATATCACCTGCAGTCCCTGCATATCTGCAATACATGATTACATACTTCATTAGCAATATTCAGATCAAAGAATCACTTAACTGGACACAACCAAGCTATTAAAAAAAAAAGCTAAAATGGCAGTTTGCATAGAATAGTTGATTCTTGTAAAATGCGTAACTATAGATATGGATTAAATGAGGTTCAGCAAGACCAAATACTGGGTCCTTCATTTGGGTCACAAACATCCCACACAGTACTACAGCCTGGCGAAGTGTCTGGGAAGTCAAATAAAAAAGGAAGTGGTACCTCACAGGCCTGTAAGAGCTCTCTGCAAACAGAAGGTAACTCAGCTAACAGAGTCCACTTGGACTTTCACACAGTTCTCAAGAAGGGGTCTTGCCCTAATGATAAAGGCATGGAGGAAAGTCACTGCCCTGGAGAGTGGGGCCCAAATCCACCATCACTCCATAGGAAACAGGCTGTTACAGTAGACAGCCTCATGCATATAAAAGGTCAATTTTCAGGAAGCAGCTATGCGACAGAGAAATCTATTATCAATAATTACAAAAGTAACAGATGACAAATAAACAAAATTATGCCACTATGAACATATGATGCCTCTCTGGTACAGTATGACTGGTATGGCTTACTCAACTCAAATGCACCACAATAGAAGGGCACTGAAAGGGGGAAACAAAAACAATCAAAAACAGTTGTACAGAAGAAACAGCTCCATTGTGTCTCTGAGCTGGGGCGGGAAGAGGGATAGCAGAGGAGAGGCATGGAAGAGATCCATAAATGGAAACCGGCAGGTAGGAAGGTATGAAATGTTGGCTTACCTCTCTAACACAAGATCTAGCAAGTACCAAGTTTTTCAGGCAACTAGTCCTAAAGAGTTTTGCATGCTTAAGTACTTCTACAGAACACTGCAGAAGCCAAAGATATATGTGGGCCAGAAGCTAAACAGATAAAGCTGTAGGAAAACAAAGTGACAGGGCAGACACTGAAGATACCATGTGCCTCAGCTGGCCCTAATCTGCAGGACTGCTGGCAACTCCAACTGATGAAGGAGTTATCACTGCCTGTTTCTCCTGTCCTTGCTTTCTTCTCAGGCTTCTGCAAACAAATCACTGCCAAACCCAAGTCTTCAGTCTGACTTACTGGAGACAGATTACATTAGAGGACTAATCTGCAGAGTCAACAGAACATGATTTAGAAACCCTTGGTTCTTTAAGTTTTCTTGAAGGAAGCAGTTTTCTGGTTCACCAATGTGCTTTTAATTACTCTCATAACCTCTGGACTATACAACTCCAGACACTGACAGTAATGTTTTTATATTACTGCTTCACTGACAGAAACTGAAAATTATTCCAATCTTATTATGAAACTTAGAGAGAGACTACAGAGAAACTAGGGAACTGAGGAGAATTTATATTATAAATCACTCCCTTTAAAAGTAAACTAAAATATTGTTTTTTGCCTTTACTGAGACTAAGATTTCAGCATCTATTAGGTTTATACAGAAATTGGTGAGGAACAACAGTAACTAGCATATTCTAGATGTCTTGATTCTGGAGATGCTCTGAGGACCAGTTTCAGTTGAAGGCACTACTACTTAGCTTAACTAAGAAATACTTTTAGAATATACAGCTTCAGATGTTACGTGCGTTTGATGGTCACTCAATGTCAGTACTCACTCTCTCTTTTTCTAAAATAGAAATACTACTGAAATTTGAATCTTCAATTTGCTCATAATCTCAAACGGCTCAACTACTATGGCAAAAAAAAATCCCAAACCAACAACAGTGCTTTCAAACTATTCTCAGATAGTTCATACTTTAAAAAAAAAAATTAAAACATTCCCAATCTTTAAAAAAATTACTGTAATTTTAGGTTCTTCAGAGTCTTAAAAAAAAAAAATTAAAACATAGCCAAACTCTGGAGCAAAACACTGTTTGTAGCTGCAAATGGAGACTATTCAGAAATCAATACTGTGCATAACACAATACGCCTCCAGCTCCCTTACACTGCTCCAATACAAAATTAACCAGCCAAAGGAAAACTCTCCACAACAAAATAGATTTAAATTCTGTAGCACTCTACTGCAGTCATTCCACAGCATACTGAAATACACTTTCAACTACTTTAGTTAGCAGCTTGTCATAAATTATATTTTGTATTCCTAAGCTTTGAAATTTTATTTCATAGCTCTTCAATAAAAATCTACACACATAAAGAAGAAGAAGAAGTTTAAAATTTTGACAACTGGAGATAGTTGGGGATTGGGGAATAGAATGTAAGTTAACTCATGCACATTTTGAAAAAGGACCTTAAACTAGAAACTCCTCAAAACAGCGAGTGCTATAACACCAACAATAATGTCCTAATGCTTCTATTTCTTTACAGAGACACCAGCAAAATTACTTGATCAATGTAGTTTGCTTGCACCTCCCAGAACTAATGTCTCATACTCCAGCACATGTAGATCCATTAATCTGAATTTCATTTGATTAAACATTTCACACAGGACTAACACTACTTTTTTTTTCATCCCATAAAAACTTTAGACTACTAAAAGCTACAGTTCAGTTATCTAACAGGAGGTGGACACACAATCTTCTGAGACTACAGGCTTCAGCAGACACAAAGTTCTGATTAAAGTGATCTGCAAATAAAACCTTCCATCTTTAACACAAGTTAAAATGATACTTGAGTTTCGATATGAATTTTAGATTGCTTTCTTGAGAAGTGGTAAGTACCATACAGCATGAAACTAATTACTGGAAAGACACTCCTGAAACCTTTAAAAAAATCCCAGCCACCACCTAAGAAATCAGTGACTGCATGACAAATGAATACGGACATGCTACTATACAATTATTTCAATTCCAACACCAGCAAAATGCCTGCCAGTACATTATAATTAGCTCAAGAAGTTTACAACATGTTCCACTTCAGCTGCTAAGGTGGGAGGCAAGTGTCTTACTACTGTTTGGTCTTAAGAAGATGTATTTCACTTACCAGTTCCTATATAGGGTTTAAAGTGTCCTGATAGCCTGTCGACAAAGGCACCTAGAACATCTAATCCCAGCAGAGCTACCTGTTGAAACAAAAGCATTAAATATCATAAATCAGATCAATGAGGAATATCTTAGAATATATTTCAAATAAAGTAGACATATAAATGTAAGTATACTGAAAAATTATCTTAAAGATAAACTAAAGTTTCAGTTAAAGAGCTAATAATTCCTTCAAAATTCCTATTAAGACAGTTACCAGAATATGTTTGGAATTGATCAAGTTTATTTACATATATCAGAGCAGATCAGATTTTTCAGTTCTTGTCTTAAAACAGAAGAAATTAATTATTAGAAATCAAATGCTTTCGTATTTTCAACTACAAAATCCAAACAAAGGCAAGGTTTAAAGGCGTCCCAAATGCTAAGAGCTTACTTCAAGAGCTGACTTCTGGCCACTGAGCTCATCCACTAAGGTCATTACATCATTTTCCCAAACTCCCAAAAGAAAATAACTGAGAACCTAATTCTGCTTTCCCTAGTGGTCCAGACTACTCCATTTGTCTACCTGCATGTTAAACTGGGGAAGATTAATTTTTCATTTTCTCGTTAAAAAATAATAAAGAACCAAACAGAAACAACAAGGAACACTAAACCAAAACAAAAACCAACCGAAGCCACAACAACAACAAAAAAACCCAAAACAACAAATCCAAACAAAAACCAAATCAAAACATAAAAAAAAAAATGCAAAAGATTACTGGAATTTTGAGGAATTTCCCATCCATGAACAGAAGCTAGATGAGACAACAATATCCATTAATATAGGAACAAAAACACAAACAGAAACCAGCAGTTAGACTAAATTACTTTAAGGAGTCAGGACACTTCTTTTACTGTTTACTAGCCTGCATATGGTTCCAAGACTTCAGTCTGTATTTATTAGAGTAGTTCATAAGGAACACCTGAACCTGCATTTTCACAGCTTGTAGTTACCTCGACTTGCTGCTGCCCATGAAGGTGCAAATGGACAATCATTTGTCAAAAGAACAACCTCCTCAAGCTTGGGCATTCCTTAAAGCTTTTTCTCCTCTTTATTTTCTAGCAAGACACACTGCAAATTTTCCTCCATGAACTCATGGCTGGAACTCCTTTCCTTTATTAGCTGTTTATTTTCATAAAATTTTGAACTGTATTTTTTGGACCCCTCTGTTTCCTTAAGATCCCTATCTGTCACAATTGTCCACACAAGGCAGCAGGCCAAAAAAAATTTGACTGGATATGGATGTGATACACATGGCCCACGCACACAGCATCACATGAGCCTTGTTTCCATAGGAAACTAGACAAATAAGGTCCTCATAAAACACAGGATGAGAAGCAACCACACAATTGAGCTGTTTTAAATAAATTCAGTATTAGTACTAATAGATCTTTTAAAAAGGAGATATAACAGTTCCCTTACCTTAACACCATTGTATTACATACTAAAATACAGGAGAGTATATACAAGTGGATGGCATCACTGGCTTAAATTTATATATTGCCAACAAGTAACTCTACAGATTAGGAAAACAGAACACTGTAACTAGTAACTTAGAAAAAAAACCAAAAACCATAAATTAGCTTTTACGGTAATGTCAAGGCTTTCCACAAGATTTTTCCTTTAACATTATTTTCCAGATTATCAAGCAATATGAAACCATCATCAAAATTCCATCTAAAAACCAATGCATGAAAGAAATAAATTCCTTCTAGATTTATTGTTTTCCTATGCTTCTGTTTCCTGACTATAAACCCACCTGAGACTTGCAGTGGCAACTTATTTTAAAATACCTTTCCATGCAAGTGTTTTGCACAAACAGGAGCCTTTCCTTCTGTTAAGGTACTTTCTACAAAGTCTCTCTCTTCTCTGCACAATTAATTATCTTTGCAAAACCTGTCTTGAAGACTTCTACCCTCATGAAGAAGATCAACTCAGAAACTTAAATTCTGTAAAACACACATGTATGAGCTTTACTTCTTACAAAGTCCTCTGTGGTTTGCAATTTTGCAAAGGTAACAGGTATGAAAAGTCACTATAACTGGAGAGTTAGGACGTGTGACCACAAACTGAAGTAATGGGAAACTGCTCTAGATACAAAATTTGCTTTTATTTCACATTACAAAACAAGTCAGCTGAACCACACAACTACAAAGGACAGCAAGTAAACTACCACCTGATGGTTCTGTAAATCACTTTTAGTATTTCTCTGTTCTGATACACAATGCTCTAAGCTACGGCATCTCCTGGTAGGTATCATCTGTACCGTATTCAAGCAGCCCTTTGGAAAGAGTCCTTAAATTATACAGGGTCACATAAACAGCATTAAAAAACCACTAAATTTTAAGTTGAGGTAGAACTTAGGAATTTCTACAGAAAACCTGCAACAAAGAGGTTCCAAGCTCTGAGACACTGTGGGACCATTTACCAACACAGGCCCTCCACTAGCAATAGAAAAACCTTTCCCCAGCATCACTGCTCTTTCCCCAACAGCTCCAATGAGGGATGAATACCTTCTGGGATTAAAATCAATGGATTTGTTTCTTACTCTGCATTCATTAAGCCTTTTGCTTGCTGTCTAGAAAGACCCTTTGTATGTTGAGACTGATTCATCAGCTCACCATTGTTTGAAGCGTTTAAACAGTGCTTTTAAAGTTCATAGAGAAAAAGAAATTTAGGCTCATTTGAACTGGAGTTGGTTACTTGCTACTCTTTAACAAGCCAATATTAAGCCCATCCTTGACTTCTCAGACCACAACAAAGTTGCCAAACCAACTGAGAAATATTTTATCTGTTCTGGATAAAAAAATACCAGACTCTTTAGTGAAATCAAGATGTTCCAACCAAAACACGATTATGAACAGAACCAGTGATTAGTAATTGAGCCTATTCTTGCTCTGCAGCTTTTTACTTTTCCAGCTCCACTTCTGCACACACGTTCCAGCACTGCCCCTGCTCTCCTATGGACAACTTCCAGGCACCTAAGTTTTCTGCTAGAAAAAGAAATACTGCTCTTCAAACCATACCAGGGTAACCATGCATGCTTACTGTAACCTTCATAGTGATTCTGTAATTTCCCATTCCTGCAGGAGACCGCTAGGGGCAGGACACTACCAGAAAAACATCTCTACTTGTGTACGTTGCCAAATGACCTTAATACAAATGTCCCTGGATTTGGTCATATGACCTCTGAACTGCACATGGAAATACAGATTCTGTACATCAGGATCTGTGAACTAGTCATGAGAAGCTAATGGGGGAATTACGGAGGATGAAGAACTTCATCCAAAGAATGAAGTTAAGGCACTGGACTTCCTGTCACCATGGGGATAGCTGAGGTATCACTAACAATTACTGACAAACAGAATACAGCACGCCAAATAACTACACCCTGCAAGAGCAAGCATTGTTCCAGCGCTGCAATGCTGAAACAAGATATATACAAAAACACAATATTTTTTTAAATATTTATTTTTTATTGTCAGTCAAGACCCAAGGTACATTTTCTTAATTCTCCATCTTAAGAATCTTGCAAGCAGCTCAATGTGAAACAAAAATATGTATGTATGTGCAGTGTCTTGTTTTTCAGTTCTTCAAGTTTCATTTTCTTAGTTTTCTCTATTCATTTTTCAAGAAACACTTCTGCTCCCCTATTCCATACTTTCTGCTTCCTTTACTGTTTCCCACTGCAATTCTGTCCACTTTGCCCACTTTGCTGAGATCTATCCATATTCCATATCCTCCTTTAACTTCTAGCTTGCAGGGATACAAAAGCATGCCCTAGGTCCTATGGGCAGGACACTTGCATTTTCCTGGGTCATTTCTTTAACCCATGAGGTTCTTCTTTAACCAGCCATGTCATCTTCAGATTCCATTCTCCCTGCCACTCAGCAACAGTTGGGAAGCTGCCTCTGCTGACAGAAGTCAAAACTGCAATCTCAGCTGGTGAAGCTACTGAACACATCATCTATACTTCAGATATTTTAGCTAACAAGAAAGCATTATTTCCACTCTCTTGTTTGTTTCACTTCAAGGGCACTAATGACACACTTCCAATTCCAACAGTTTTTTAAAATATATATCACCTCACATTCCAAGGCGAGAGCAGAGTTGCTGGTATCTAACAAAGTCTTCAAGCTCAACAATTGGAGTCCAAGCTCATTAGCAAATGCAAGCCCTCTCTATCTAAAAACACAAGGCTATTGCCTTCAAAATGATGTTTTGCAACTATACTTCAGACTACCAGATAAGAATCTCCTAAATATCCAATCTTTGCTACTGTTAAAACTACCTATCAGCTGCAAGCTCATTGTCTCAAAAGGGGTACAAGACTATCAAACTTCTGATCCCTTCCCTTCACAATTCTGTGATGGCCAACAACAGAGCATGTCAGTGTCCCAGTGCAAGCAACCACACTACCAGAGGACTGCTGAATGAATCACCCATATTTATCTAGAGAGTGACAAGTGTGTTTCTGCACTGAAAAGGCTTGGTTTCTTCAGAGGACCTCTCAACAGGCACAATTCTGGGAGGTCCCTGATATATTTGTCTCTCCTTGCTTGCGGCCAGAACAAACAAGCTTAGTGCTCTCATCAAAATTTTATAGCTTATTTAAAAATAAAGGAATTATGTTTTCATGTCCTTTCCCCAAGTTGGGAACTTCAGCTTCCTATTATGTCTGCCCACATTAATTAAGAAATATTAAGCCAATTCTGAAGAACACATTAATGTAACACTCAAAATGGTCACAGGAAGAAAACGTTTACAATCTTCTGTTATATCAAAATCTTTCATGACTTTCAGACTGAATTCAGACTGCAAGTGTGATCTCCAAACTCTTCTGTATTCTGTGGACAATACAGCATTCTAAAATTTGTGTACTGCCTCCAGCTTGATCCACTACAGAACATCTCCAGTTTGCTCCACATGTATATTAAAATTTTTCCCTTATCTATTGCCATAAATTTTTCATAAATATTGTTCCAAGGACAATGACCAAAATCTAAAAGCATATGAGATATAGATATTATATATATATGCAACACTTCACACTGTAAGCCTTTTTTTTTGAGATTGGTTAAAATTTTATGTGCTGTAGTGGAAAAAGTTTCAAAACATAGCCTCTTTAAAAGCAGAGTTCAGTGGGAAGACAATGAGATGTATGGCATTTCTCTTTTGAATAAATAATTTATTTTTTTAAAAAAGCAACTTTTTCCCCCAAAGAAAATTGCAGTCAAAAGCCTTTATAAGCACACTGATGGTGCAAAACAAAGAAACACTTTATTTAAGGACTCAGCTCTTCAAAAGGAATTTAATTCTTTTTGTGCCCAAGGTCTCTTACTTCCTTTGCCATTTCCTCTTATTTAAATTGTATCATACATACAGTGATCCCCATTCTCTGCTTCTTACTCCCACCTCTGCACCAGCTCCTCTGCTGTGGGAAGAGAAGCATTCCTGCAGCTGAAGGGCAGCCCACTTTAGGAAACCCAAACAAAAGAAGGCATCTGCTCAGCTGTATCTCCTCCCTGAGCCTGTTAGCTGTGCAGCCTCACAACACTCCCACCAGAGCAATGCAGGCCTGACGCACCAGCACCACTCCTCAGCCAGGGACAGGAACTGCTTGGATCAGCAGTGCCGCTGAAATGGCCCAGCTCACTGGTGCTGACTGAGCAAGCTCTTCTCTGAAGGATGTGCCTCTCCTCTTACACCCTGCACAGTGCTTGGAAGGGCTCTCTACCCGCACCCAAGCCAACCAAACTGCAGGCAACCCTTCTCAACCTGCAGGTAATATCTGACCTGCTACACTTTAGTCTCCTGCAACGTGACTAAATCAGCTTACTGAAAAGCTGGAAAATTAAATCAGCATTGACAAAAAGTTAGTTGCCCCAAGCATGAAAGAGACATCACACCTGGCCACCTGAGCAGCAGAGCTGCTGTTTCAACAGTGAGCACTGTTAGGTTGGGTAACACAAACTGAAGCTGCAAAACAACTGAGAACTGTCAACTCCACCTCTGGAGGAGAGGCCTGAGACTTTGAGACTACATATTCCCCATTCCCAATTAAAGACCAGACAAACACTTGTAAGAAGTCCCTTGTCTTCAGGAGATCTGCTTGATTATTTGGCTAATATTCAATTGGTAACTCAATGTATCACAAACACAACAAAAGAAAAAGAAGTAATTATTTTGATTATTCCTCAAGTAGGAATTGAATCACTAAGTTTGAAAACTAGAACTGAATTTGTATATGGACACATCAAACCACATTCTCATTACATAGAAAAAACAAAGTTGCTCCCACACAGCCAAGACCAAACAAAACTTGAAGAGAGAAAGAATGAAATTCAGCAAAGAGCTCAAAGTCAAACATTTCTTCTTCAACAAAGACATTTAAATTACCACTGTTTGCTAACAAAGACTAAAGAAATACCGAGATTTCCACAGTAACTAAAAAATAAAGGTTTAGCTGGGTCCTGTTTTATTTCCTTTCTCTGTCCTGCATGCAACCCACTATGGCATCTGCCTTTTGTGTATCATGTTGGCTTCTGTTCAACTTCAGTTCCAAACAACCCACACAATTTCTTCTTAAGGTCTACTTCTCAATCACATGCCCCACATCCTGCATTTGTGCATTCAGTTATTTGCGATGAAATGTGCGACCTCTCATTTTTTATCTCTGAACTCTCTTTTTTCAGATCTCCAGTATCCCTATCTTGTTCAGAAAATTTAAAATTTTAGATTCCAATCCCCCACACAGTCAACCAAGTTTTAACTACTGCCATCTCTTTGCAAGTACTTCAGACAAGCATCCTAACCACTTGTCTTTATCTATTTGCAAAATTACAGTTCAAATCTTCCTTTCCCTCGTGGAAATTGAAAGCTCCTCCTGCTGGCCTTTTGTCAAACTGAAGATAAACGAAAATAAATACTCGCCAAACCGAGGAAATACAAAAATGCAACAGCAACATTAGCAGTATTTTAGTATCTTTTTGGTATTTGGTGTTGAGACAAACAAAGCTCAGAAAAATCTCACTCTTCAAGAAGCACAGAGTAAGAGATAATTCCAAAGATATGCCTAAAAGAAACAGTCTACCCACACTAGCAGAAAGAGACGAGCAAAATCAGATTTTCTTCTTCCCATGGCAAACAATCTACTTCTCTGGCATAAAACCAGTGATTATTAATTAGTTTTCTACTGCGGTTGAGGAATAAAACAAGCTAAGATATTGACCACAAAGGTAAGAAATCCAAAGGTGACTCTCCGTCACAAACACTCCTGATTACTCTTCTCACATAAAATTATCTTGAGGAACTATCACCATTTTAGTCATAGGTTTTTGTTGCTTCTGATCAGGTGTGATTTCCTTAAAGAACCAAAAGGTGGCTTTATTGCTCAAAAATAATTTTAATGAGGGTAACTGTTCAATTTTGGTGTTCTTATAAGATTCCTCAACATGCTAGCAGCCAAGAGAAGATTTGCAAAGCTCTATATTAAAAGCACTATTTCCCCATCCCGCATCTCTTCAGCAGAAGTTCAAAGCAGATCTCCAGATTACTTGAGTCAGACACAGAACAGTTTGAGTCACCAGACCGCACAGTTAGACAACCTTGCAATTATTTCAAGTGACTGCTGAGCATGAGAGAGACCCGAGAGATGTGCTAAACAAAACTAATGTATACATAGATGAAGATCCACACCAACCCAGTACACCAGCAAGTATCTATCAGTGGCACGACCCTCATAAAAGGCAATTCATTTACTGTTTCAAGTTCACCTGAGAGTTCAAACACAAAAAACAGCACTGTTCCCATTTTCAGAGATTGTTAAACATTTCAGTTTGAGACTAAATATCAGCAGAAAAATACCATCACTCAACTCTTAATATTTGAATTCAACTTACCTACTCCTAGTCCTCACAGTCTTTGGAAAACAGTTGAGGGAGGGGGAATGGGGACTCACATACACCCAAAACCCCAAATCTCTGCACTGTAGAAGGAAAGAGATCAGACCCAACCAATACAAAATAAACCACATCACCAAACAATTTGCAGTTCAGTGAGAAGTTCTTTCATTCTACTGAGATACAAAATAAAAGCTTGAATTTTGCACATCTGTGTACCCCTTGGTGTTGTAAAGCTTTCGAGAGTCTTTTTAAGCCAATTTATCACTGACTGTATAGACATCATAATTGAAGTCCTCATAATAAAACTGACTCATCTCTCTCTAGGTTGTTCCCCATGTTCTGAACCAGTTATCACTACAACTCTGAAGCACCTGTAGATGAGTCAACACATTCTTAATCCCACTTTTTTGATTTACCAGTAACTCAATCCAGTAATTGTGTTTTCCACTTCAATGAGCTAGACGAACTCAGAAATTTTCCTATCTGCTCTCCCAGTTTAGAATTGCCAGGTTGTTTATTAAATAAATATAAAGACTTACAAACTTCAGAACAGCAAAAGCACTGTTTTATGTGGCCAAAATCTCTTTGAGATGAGTAAATTCAACCTTGCTGATAACGAGTCCACATTTAGAATTACATAATTGTTTAGGAGAAGACCATTATAATAATTGAGTCCAGCTTGTTTACTGAACACTTATTCTCTTCCCCCCCCATTCACTGGCAAGCCTGCTAAGCCAACCCTCCTACTACCTCCAGATCCTTTCCATTCTGGTTACCTGAACGAAAAACCTTCTACCATAGAAAGTTTTCTCTTCACAGGCACAGCTTAAGAGTAGAGACCAGAGCTCCCAGATCTGCATCTCCTCTTTCAGTATGGTCAGCAGAGAGCACTGCATGCAAGAACTGATCTTTCAGTGGGAATAAAAAATATGGCACATTCAGGGCAATTCACATTAGTTATCCCCTTATTATCCATACCCATCACCAAGAGCAGAAATAGTGCTCCCCCTCAAAACTTCCTCCAACATTTCCCACTCGTATCTCCAATTCATCTAGCTCAGCAGTTCTGAGCCTCCAGCCGTTATCACTGCTTGTGATATCACCAGTGATGTCAACTGGGAGGGATCCATTACTTTGAGACTCTGGAGACCTGCAAGACCTTTAGCAGATACAAAAAAAAAAAAAATAAGCAGAATTGTTTAAGAGCTCTGTGTATCCATTTCTCAGTAAAGGGTGACAAACAAGATGTTAAATAAAATAGCAATCAAAAATCACTAGGGTTTTTTTTTTTGGGAAGAGACATAAGCTCGGGACATTCACTACTTTCTATTGTTCAGGGCCTGAGTGCAATAACAAAATAGGATGCAACATTTAAATGTGTAACACCTATGCTAGCATGAGACAAGCAACATGCAAGTAAGGCACAAGACACTTTTCTAGAATATTAACCTTAATTTTGAAGCAGCACATTCTGGCAGTCACTACCACAGCCAAGAACACTGCAACTGATCATGAGCAAAACACCCAAGATCTTGTGATGTTGCCATTAAAATAATCACAGAATCTTTCCCGCTGGAAGGGACCCAACAAAGATCATCAAGCCCAGATCTTAAGCGATGGCCCCACAAGGATCAAACCTGCGACTAATACCGTGCTCTAACATATATGATGTGCTCTGAAACACAACAAAGGGACACCAGTAAGTGGACATAGAGAAGACAGAACAAAAATACCATAATGACTTCGCAAGCTATATTTAAAATTCTTAAAATCTGTAATACTCTCATTTTGCATGACTCTCTTCAGTGCTACTCAGCCACGTAACAAGGGGCAAGAGGCCCAAACTGAAACACAGAAGTTCCATCTGCATATGAGGGAAAAATTTCCTTTTCTTCGAGGGCTTCAGAGGACTTGAACAGGCTGCCCAGAAAGGTCGTGGAGTCTCCTCTGGAGATGTCAAAACACTTCAGGAGCTTTGTCACCTAACACCAACAGCAAACAAATTGTCTTGCACTATGGAAAATACATCTTGAAGACTGATTTTCTAGTCTTAATGCCTAATTCTGTTAATTCACAAGTGCAGGATGAAAGTTTTATGTTACCCTGTTAAGTAAGTAGCTAGCCCTCTTCGTGCAAAAGAGTATTTTTAAAGACCTAGGTTTTGCAGTAACCAATTTTATCACCAACAGCTGCCCTCAGATAATTAATTTAAAGGCAAATAAATTCTATTTGTCCAGCACACACTGCTTCCTCAAGCTAACCCGACCTTTACCGACAAACACGCTCCCAAAATAAATAAATCATATGGGCAAATGGAGTTAAGCCTTTATTATTTTCAGATCTCAAACGAAAAAGTTACTACCCGCAAACACAGGTGGAGTAAAGTCAGTGGAGGGGGAAAAAAAAAATATCCATTTCAGAAGCATGCTGCCCTTCGAGGTTACTCTGCCTGACTCTTCGAGGCCCTCCTGCGTCTCAGAAAACGAAAGCGAGAACAATTTCAGGGCAGAGAGTTGGGAGGTCCAAAGTGCGAGCGGCTCACGCTGGGAGCGCAGGGCGGAGCGGGCCCGCCCGAGAAGCGCGGCCCAGCAGCG
>JAHLSL010000117.1:3152979-3178133 GCA_025920805.1 Petroica traversi | reverse complement strand
GACCTGTGCCCCTGCGACCGCCCGCAGGGGACTCTCATTGCGCGCTCCCGCCGGGCGTTCCGCCGGGACCCCTGGGGGTCGTGTCCAGCGGCAGTGGGAGGCGCATGCGTCCTCCGCCCCCCTGATCGCCGCGGTGCCCTTGGGGAGAAAGGGGAAATGTTGGAAGAAGGGAGGAAGAAGTGGCAAAGGTGCTGGGTTGCTTGGGTGCTCTCCTCCCTCCCCCTTCCGAGCGCTGTCACGGCTTTGCACACCGATGCAACCCCTCCCACTCGCTCAGTGCCCAGCTGTGAGCAGGAGAGATCGCCGTGGAGCCATCCCGGCACTCCAGGTGTTGATGGCTCTGCAGCGTTGCTGCTGCAAAATCGGGTTCCTTATCCGGAGTGTGACAACACTCCAGAGAGACTCGGATTATTAATTTCAGAGTTGCGCAAGCCTGGGTGCTCGGTGCTATTCCATAAATCCAGCACAACCCACCGGACTTTCCGCGCCCTTGTTTACACAGAATCACTGAATCACAGGTAGGGCTGGATGAGACCTCTGGAGATCATCTAGTCCAACCCCATGCCAAGGCAGGGTCACCTAGAGCAGGTGACACAGGAACGGGTCCAGATGGGTTTGGAATGTCTCCAGAGAGGGAGACTCCATGAACTTCCTGGGCAGCCTGGTCCGGTGCTTCGCCACCTTCAACAAGGTTCTTTCTCATAAGCAAGTTCTTGCTCATGCTGACGTGAAATTTTTTGTGTTTGGTTTATGGCCATTGTTTCAGTTTATGGCCCTTGCTCCTCCTCCTGTCGCTGAGCCCCACTGAAGAAGAGTCCAGCACCATCCTCTTGGCACCTGCTTTAGAGATATTTATTTGCCTTAATGAGATCCTCTCTGTCTCCCGTTCTGTAGACTAAACAGGACCAGCTCCTGCAGTCTCTCCTCTTTAGAGAGATGCTCCAGACCCCTAATCTTCTCTGTGGCCCTCTGCTGGGCTGTCTCCAGTAGCTCCTTGTCTTTCTTGGGCTGAGAAGCCCAGAACTGCACAGAGAAGTTCATAGATAGCAGTTTCCCAAGTACAGCTCCGCATGGCTGACCCACATGCAGACTGCCAGGAACCCACTTGAATTAAAACAGAGACCCTTAAGTGAGGGGCTGTGACTTTAGGTGTTTTTTCAGGGTCAGTTTGAACTGGTCCAAGTCCCCTTGATGGTGGGAAAGGCAGTCATGTCCTCTCTGTCCCTCTGCAAGTATTATTTTGGCTTTCACAAGCAGGGAAAGGAAAGCAGAGGATGTCACTCTTCCCCTCCTCCCACCCAAGCTGCTCCTCTTGGCCCCCGTGCCAGACCCTGCACACACTGAGCACTTGGGTTGATTTAATGGGCTAAATGACAGAGGTGGTATCAGTGAGCTGGGCTGGCTCACAAGTCCTACGGGCAGAAGCACGGGACTCAGAAGATGGGATATGGACAGTGATGTTGGCCTTCTGTCCCTCTGATATTGGGAGGGTTCACTTTACACTGAACTGGAAGCCACTGCTGGGACAGGCAGTCCTTTTCTTCCTCTGCTGTCATGTATACAGTTCTTCCCTTCCTTACACCAGAGCTGGTTTTTATTTATCTCCACTTAAACAGTTCAGAGAGGTAATATTTTTATTCATTTCCCCGCCCCCCCCCCCCCCCTTTTAATCACATAATTAGCTTTTTGCTGATTGGGATTCCTAGATTTTCTCACTCTGGGGTTAAGCAAGTACCAGAGTTGGAGCAGGCAAAGTAGAGGCAGACAGCTGGAAGCTAGATGGGGAAGACGAGGGCAGTCATTCAATGACAGCCTTTGTGTTATGAAAGCTCAACTTAGTTTCAGGACAGCAGAGTCTGGCTGTCTCGCTTGCCTTGTTAGTCCTTACACTGGGGAAGAGAGCCTGCAGGAAAGCAAGGTACTTCCTTCATTTGGATGCTGGATTTACACTGAGGAACCACACCTGCAAATTGCTACTTCACAGCAGTGTAAACCAAACTAAATTGGTGTTACAGTGTTCCTACTTGTCTGCTTCTCACATATCTCATTCTCAGGAATTCTCCACTTTCCTTCTGTCCCATTGATCTGGGAAAAAAACAAGAGAGAGCTCTCCATCCACAGGGATGGCAGGAGGCAAAACAACAAGTAGTCTTTTGTTGATTTTGGTGAGATGCAGCAAATTGAGGATCCCATGCTTCATCAATCCCTAGGCCTTACAATGATGATGGTTAAAAATATTAAAGATCTCTTTAAAACAGAAATGTATGTATTTACTTTGAGCTTATTATAACTTTATAAGAAGATTATGAACTACTCATTGTGTTTTCACAATGGATTTCCCTGTGCACTTAAAAAGAAAGGAATTTTGGATGGAGCTGAATTGTTCTTGTCCTGTTTGTGCAATGCCACTTATGAAGATACGGGATTACAGGTTGCTTTTCTAGGAAAATGGGACTGAATAAACTTCTGGAAGTGAAAAAGTAAGTATCAGAAAAATAAAACTTAATTGCTATATTTTTTTATCAGTGCACTAGAATCTGATTGATTGGTGTTCTAAGTTTAAAAAGCAAATATCTTGCTAAGAAAGTTGTAAAAGCAACTGTTGGCCTAATAATATTGACTAAATAGAACTGTGTAGATGATACCGGACTCTTGGAGTATTAACAACTGTAAACAATTTCTGTTCTTGTCCAAACTGTCTGAAAATTCACTTTTCATTAAGTCCAAGTTAAAGTGAATCTCAGAAGAAAGAACATCCTAAGCAAAAGGAGGGGGTAAAGCTCATGGCACTACTTTTTAAAATTTCTTTTGATTCAAAGCGAATACACTGATTAGGTAATCCAGTTGCTGTGACTAGCATTGAAACTGAGGGGAAGGGTAAAGTATAATAAGACACACACTTGAAATATCAAAACTATTTTGTCAACTCAAAGACGGCATTGCAAAGCTATGCTAAGGGCAAAAAGTCATGCTGGGCTATGTGGCCTTTCTTTTTTTTTTTCCATTTCACGTAATAAGTGTTTTCTTAGAAACCACAGTAGAAAATAATTGCCTTGCTGTAAAATCAGAGGATTAGACCCCTGTATTTCAATCTGTGATCCTGTGACTACCTGCCATGACTAGTGCTTTCATATGGTATTGATTATGGATATACTGTTTTGATGTACTTTTATTGATATAACAGCAGGAAATGGGCAGCCTTTTTATTCCTGAGGTGTTTTGATAAGATCAAGGCAATTTCATTTGGAATCTTAGCACTGAGAGGAATTATCTTTTTTTTTTTCCCCTTTTCTTTTCTTTTTGTGGGATCATTAAATGTTGGTTGACTTTTTACTCTGCAAAGTTAGCATTTAGATTTGGCAAATAGAGCTTCTATGTGCTCATTTCCTTTTTTAGAAAGGCAGGAGTAGCACTCCAGCATTGAATCTAGAGTAGTCCCCCAGCCTGGACAAAGGACAAGGTTTTGTTGTAGATGTTCTCACAGAGTCCTAGTGGACTTTATACCTAGGGATGTGGGCTAGGCTCCAAAAAGAAGGCATTTTCATTCAAGCCAAAGATCTTTTAAAGCTTCTTATTCTCAGTTAAGGAGATTGCTTCCTTTGGAATGCAATCTTCTTTTTGATATGCAAGCATGTGAGCATAAATCCACTACTCTTGTATGTTTGTACAATGCATAATATTTTGTAGAGCAATTAAGCCCCACAATTGAATGCAGAATCAAAATTTCCTTCAGTCTTCTCAATGTGACTTGCTAGCAACCAGAGCAATTACAGCAGGAGCTGAGGCAAATTACACTAATCCAGTGAGGCGCATTTCCAACCTGAATTGCACACCAAACCTGTTTCTACGCCCCCATCCCATCCGAGTGTGCTGCACTGTCGGGAACGACGGGAGACAAGCACATCCGATGATGATCAACAAGTCTCCGTTTATTATCAACAACTCTGTTCTTTATATAGATACAATAATGAGGCTCATACATATTGCAAGGCTAAGCTCATCATTGGTCTCTTAGCTAAAAGTCATCTCCGCCTATTCGTGTGTTATTGTAGTCTGCAGGTGTTGAGTTCTCTCCTTTTCCCACACATCCTGTTTTCGCTCTATGCAAAGATACCTTGCCCAGTGTCCTTGCCACTTATCGCTTAACTAGCTGAATTCCATTACGGCCGTGCTCTGCTAGCCAGCTTCCTACACAACTCTCCACACTGCACAATTCTTGCACGTATTATCCTGTTCTGAAAAAGGCCAGAATCGTACCAGTGGGCTGGAGAGGGAGGATGCTGTGCTCCTTGCGCCTTTGGCTGATAATAAAGCACGTAGTGTGCTTTAGGCTCTGTTCTACTCTCCTTCCTTTGATAGCAGTGAGCCTTAACAGGCTCAGAGGTCCTGCAACCTGGTTATCGATCTTCTGTAGCAGGCCTGTCAGTCACTGCAGCAGAAAAGCTACTTCCACAGACTGGCTTCCCCTTCTGAGAAACCCTTCCCACACAGAGGATATGATCCCATCGCTGAAAGAACCATAAAAATCCCCTAAAAAGCCTGTGATGAAAAATTCTCTTCATCACAAATAGCGAACACTGGCCATAATAATAAAAATAGAGTGAATTTAAACATGAGCCACTCAGAAAGTTCCCGTAAATTACACTTGATGTAGCCTAGGCTGACAATGAAGAAATCTATGAGAAAGTTGTCTTTCCTGTTGGATTCCCCAGCAGCTCGGTGAACACTGCTACAACATGTTCCACCCTGAGTGACTTGAATCAAATGTTCAGATTGCATCTTGGATGTAGTGTCCTTCAGTCATGGACCACCTTTTAATGTCTTCTGGAAGAACCATAGGCTTTTATTATTTTATAAGTTGGAGAGAAGTACACTGAGGGTTTTCTTAATACTGTCAAGAGGTAAAAGACTGTACTATTTTAAGCAGGAATGTAACAGATTTTGTTGTCCGTGATGTATAGGTATTTATTTTGCATCTTTTCTGTCATTCATTGCAAGAGGATGATGTGTATCCTTTCCAGCTGAATTTATCACTGTTGATAACGTTAAAGTATCATTTGAATTCCTCTCTCTGAGATTAACAATATCAGAATAATGAAGTAATAAATATCTTTTGAATATAAATAAATAATTCATGAAGGAATGTTCTGATGATGATGTTGCAATATATGTACCAAACTCATTGAAGAGTTGCCCATTTTTCTCACAAGGTCATAAAGATGAAATGAGATGTAACTGTATTAAAAATGTACGTGGTGAACTCAGCTACATTTAGGCTTGTGCCATTAATGTTCTTGAAATTATGTATTTAATAGAGATTGCTTTCATATGCTTATTTATAAAACAGTCAGGAGCTGAAACTAGTAGTCTGGTATTTTTCCTGTACATACCAGGTTAATTTGATCACAGAAATGGGGAATGAGGGGGCGATCAGGCTGATTACTGGGTGTCTGATTACTGGATTACTCCAAGTAATTTGTTCCTTATTGTCAAATATGTTTTAACATGTAGACACTGCAATTAAATAATTCACCCTAATAAATTTTTTATGAGTAATTTGCTATTTTTTTATTAATGTGATACAGAGAAGAAAGAACAAATGAAAAACTACAGGCAATAAAAAATAGGGTCAGAATTAACATGTAAGTCACAACTTTTCTTTCATCATGTTAGTCTACTATGCCTCATATAATTACTAAAGCACTGCTACATAGCTTAGCATCCTTTTTTGCCCTTTTGCACAGCCACAGAGATGTTTGTCTCTAGTGACAGAAGTATTTGACTATGGTTTGTCAAGAAAAGGTCTGTTACATTTATAGCTCAACATAATATAGTCCATTGATACAATTTTTTCTGAATTTTTAAACTTAATAAATTGATTAAACTTTTAGCTAAAATACCTGTGAGAACTATTTCAATATAGATGCAATTACCTTTGTATTGTCATGCTACTGTTTGTAACAGCAGCATGAAAGAACTAGAAAAGGATCCAAAATACTTGTGTCATCTGGCCTGAAAAGTAAAAGCTAGTGAGCACACAGTGTACTGCAGAGCAGTATCAAGGGACATGTAGCTGGGTGCTTTTTGGCCTTGGAATGGCAAAACTTCTGTTCTTGCAAAACAAGTCATGGCATTTTCATTATCTGCAGCAAGATTGCAAGACAGTGAATGCACTGAAGAATATGAAAAAACATGCAGAATGGAATCTTTCTCATTACACAGGTGCAACTTTCCAAACCCGGCAGAGCAGTAATACTCATCCTAGTAACACCAGTGCAGTGCCAGACTCTGCCCCTGTTTGCACAAGGCAAGGCAATTCTCACTGCGTGGGAATGGGGAGGGGAAGAGAAAAACATGTATGATCCGATTTGCTGGCCTCTGGTTGGGCTTGCTTTTCCTTCTGTAATGCAAGTCCTTCTATAAATAGGACAGACTGGGCAGTCATTTACTACTCACCGAACTCCTACATCAGCACTATTGATCCAAGGAAGGTTTTCTCAGGTCAGAAATGGCCGGGTTCTTCCTCAAAGGGGGAGAAAAATTTCTAAACATACGTGTGGTTTAACCATTACAGGCGCATTTACATACAAATAGTTTAAAATTACTTTTTTCATAAGGAATTGTACGCATTTACATGCTGGGATCATGCTGACTGAATTTTTTGGCTGTTGCCCGATTCTGACGTTTTTCTCCTCCGTAGTTTGCTGAAGTTGTCTGGCTGCTTGAGAGCTCCCTCTCGTGGTAAACTCTTCTTTAAGGAGATTCCCAACCAAGTATTCCCGGCCCAAGGCATGTCGTTGGAACTTTACCTTCCGTATCTATTACTGATAAGTCTGGGCAGCAAAAAAAAAGAAACCAAGGTTGCAGTTGTTGTAGATAATTTTTTGTTGTTTGTTTGCCTCTCCGCCCTTCTCACATAGGAACTTACTGGTTTGTACGGATGCAAATATCAATTGGTATTTTGAGGGTGGAATGTCTGTAAATGAGTTATATATGGCATCATCAGCTTTGAGCAAACGCCCACTAATACGGGTCTGTGCTGCACAGGGGTGTGTTTTTATTAAATTTATTTGCAGTTCAGAAGTGTCACCCATTCTGTGCAGGAGAAGCACTAAGAGTTTCAGAAAGGAAGGCTCAGGCATTCTCCTCTCTCCCTTCCTCCCTCACCCACCCCAGGGGGTGACCCGCTGTGCCTCACCTGGGAAAAGCTGTGCATCTGCAGCATGACGGGCTAAAGCAGCAGCGACAACCCCTGCAAAGCTCTCACACCGTGGTGGAGCCGCTGCAGCCGGATCTTCGTGCCTCCTGCGAGAGATGCTGAGTCACGGCTTTTTGGAGTCTGCACCAGCAGGTTGCTGCTAAGAATGCACAGAGCGCACCCATTCTCCCTGTTTTCATATGGCTAAAGTACAAATCTCCCGAGCTAGGTGGCATTATACATTTCAGAACGAATATTTAATTGAGGTAAATAGCTATAAATACAACTCTGAAAATAATAGTACTGTAAGTCGAGTAGAATAGTGGGAAAAGTAAGGTAGATTAAGGCGGAAGACAGTAAGATTGCTTTTGTGTATGTGGGTTCTGAATTGGACTGTTTAAATTACAAGCAGTTGAATTAATAGTGTTTTAATGATCAGTAAATAGATCACCCTGTCAAGAAACAGCTTTTAGTCACATCTAAAGGTTATCTAACTGGTAATGAAGTAACAAAACATGAATCCAAGCAGCTCAAGATCACACAATTTTTGAAAACTAAGACTGGACTAAGATCCTATGATTCTGACCAATATTAGGGATTGGTCTTGTTATTTTCGGAGGGTTTTTTGTTTGCAGAAAGAGAATGAGGTACTGATGTGATGTGTATGGATGGCATCTCTTAAAGAAAACATGTGGAAATAAGTAATAATTACGTCAAGTAATAGAAAATTTTATTAAAATGAAAATGTAATGGTTAAAATGTAACATAATTGTTAGAACCTAAGAGAGAAATTGTTATATAAATATATATGCACAAATTTAATTAAAAACCTAATTTGTTTCAAATAACTATTGGCAACAACCTCCAACTTTTCTTTGGTGATAATTGAACCTATGTAGATTTTCAGTTTATTTCCAAATAAATCCTATAGCCACTCATTTTAGTAGTGAACTTGACAATGCTAGGTTAATGGCTGGACTCAAAGAACTCAACATTAGACTCGAGAACATAAAGTTCTTTTCCAACTTAAATGATTCTATTATTCTAATTTACTTGCTGCTAGCAGATAACTTTTTACACACCCATATAAGGATTTTGACACTCACTTTCCCTAATCCATAAAGTTGCAGTTGGAACTTCCATAAGCCAATTCTTAGGTGACAATTTATCAGTATTTTATTTTTAAAATGTATGTACTTCACCATTTCTACATTCTAGAATGGAAATGGTTAGAGAATGTACAGATTGGAAACACAGGCACTTTAAAGAGACAAAATTTCTTAGAATCAGATTATGAATAGGGGTTTTGTTCCCCTTTCAGAGGCTCTATTTTTCCACTGAGAGAACTTAGCTATCCACACTGCAGGTCTGAGGGACTATTTCACTAAAGATTAATCAAGAAAAGTATGTAACAATACAGGAAATATTATAATTAAAAAAAAATCTCAAGTAATGTCATGCAAATTTGTGGCAGCAACAGCGGACTTTTTAAATCTGCTTTTGACTGAGTAATGATAATGTCTGTAATGTCTCAAATTTTTTTCAATATTGCATGACTCATAGCGGAGACATTCTTGTATTCATTGCCAGCATTTAAAGACAATAACCAGCCTATTGAGAAGTAAATTCCTATTGAAATCAACATTTCTGCATACGAGTATTTCTGCACACAAACATACCCTGTGCTATGGATTTTATACACCCAGTGCATAAGAGAGCCTGCATGTCAGTGCTCTGAGTGACAGCAGAGGGAAAGCCCTACCAGCCCCAGTATGGTACACACCTGTCTTTGCAGTGGATGTCTGAACCATCCCATGTGTTGACTCTAATAATTGTCATGCCAGACACTCATAGCAAATCAAGAACGTATAGAAGTGAGGGTGACTAGTTTAAAAAGCCATCTATAACCAGACTTTTGGTTTTTTCAGTTCAGATACTTGCTTACATTAAACACTTTAGCTCATTTTAAACTAGTTTAAATGCCAATCTACATTTAAAGCCCAATCCTTTCGGAAGGAAAATACTGTGCAACCTCTGCTAAAATAATATCAACTCAGTGGCCAATTTAGTAGCTTGTGGTTTGTTTGTTGTTTTTTTTTTTTTAAATAAAACAATGTTCTTTGTTCTTAGGTCTTGACAATGTAACTTTTATTCAAGGATCTTGGTATCAGGCAGATGGGTGCTCTTGTAGGCTAATGCCAAATCCTGTGAACTGCACAGGGATCACTGCAGCAAAGACTGCAGCCAGAGCAGGCTGCTTTGTCAGGGAAGGAAATTCACCAGCTGAGCAAGCTGGATCAGGGATCCCACTGATCCCTATGCTGGAGCAAGGGGAGCAGAGCTGTTCCCTGGCAGCTGCCACACCTGTCACAAGGCAGGTCCCAGGTCAGGGCAGGTGTGTGACTTGGGCACACCACGTACCTCTGCTGAGGGCAACAGGTGGAGCTTAAATGCTGCTCCAAAGTGAAGCAAGGAGGCCTCAAAGGGGCTTCTCACAGCTCTTTCTCCCCCACCAGCCTTTCACAGCCATATGATCCAAGCTTATACAGCTATATCACATCCGTGCTGCCTTCCAGCACAGGCAGTCAGGCCTCTGCTGGGGGAATGCACTCAGGGGTCCTCATACTGTGGATCTAATGGTATTTTTGTAGTCTTTGACTTCTTGCTTGCAATTAAAAAAAACTAGTTTCTCACCTCTGTATATACTATCTTTTTTTCTGAAGTGTAAAAAATATATGTTTCTTTATGTGTATGAGAATGGCAGAGTTCTTTTGTCTTAAAGGCTTTAAACATGTTAACATAGAACTTCTATCCCACTTCTGTCACAAAGCTACATGGCAAAGGAGGAGTAAGAGCAGTAGAACCAGTCCATCCAAACTACAAATTTGAGATGGACCTGAATGACAACATCTAAAATTTCAACATAGAATCTGATTTTCCACCCACACTTCACTTTTATTCATCTCTGTGGCTTTGCTGTAGAACCATTAGAAGTTTAAGGACTAGTTTCACTTTTAGCTGCAGACTTGCATTGAGATTCAGAAATCCAGAAAATCCTGTTATGATGGGGCTTAGTGTCTGTTCTTACCTAAGCACAACTTCCCTTGAGCGCAGTGAGTTGCTCAAGTATGAACTTCTGAAGTATGCCCAAAAATAGGAATGAAGCACATCTTGGCAATGGCTGTGATTCCTCATATTTATGAAAGCAACCCTGGGGAATGTTGACATTTTCAAAACTAGCATCCAGTTATATGTATTTTTGGAAAAAAAATAGAGACGTACTTCAACATAAAATGTTTTATTCTCCCAACCTAATTTTTCTGAAGCACGTATGGTGAAAGTGCTTTCCAATAATACACTTTACTTCTTCAAGCTAGCACTTTAATCAATCAGATTTTGCTAACTGAAAAGACTTTTTGAAAACTTATGACATTTCTCACATTTTGTAGCACTACTTTCTTTTCCTTGGGATCGTGGAGCTCCCACAAAAACACTGTTCTCTGGATTTCACAGGGACAGATTAGACCAGCAACTTTCTCCTTCTTTGATGCAATGTAACTGATATCTTAATGCTGCTTCAAGAAGTGCTAACTTGAGCCTAGAGAATGAAGCAGATACGTGGCTATGTCAGTATAGACTACATCTGAGGTTGCTCTATCCATGTCCACACTGCTGACTGCAGCATGCTTCCAGGGATGTCCATACATAGGGATATGCTATAGTTATATCAGAAAAAGAAATCAGACCTTTTGGCTTTGAAAGCATTTTTGAGTGCATATTTGTGTAACCTGATGCATTTCAAGATGTGTGTTTGTGCAGACCAAAAGCTTCCTTCAAGGCAGTGTTGCAGGAAGCACAGTGCTTGTGTGATTATGTGACCATATCCTTGGCCAGGCCAGGAGCTTTATTCAAGGAGTGTTATCCAATACAAAATACTTTTCCTGTTCTCATTAGCCTAAGTTATAGCCAGAGCCTGTCACAGCCAGCTCCAGAGAGCCTTGCTAGGCAGTACTTGGTGTCCCAGAGTCTGGTGCTCAGCTGGCATTGCTGGAGGAAGGTCTGCAGCTGCAGGCAAAAGCCAAAGTGAAAACATGAATAGCTGCTGTGGCCGTGTTTGTCTTTTACCAACACTGCTTTGTGCTTGTCATTGTAGGTGCAGGGCAGACTCTGGCTGCAGCAGTCACCAAGCACTTGGCCCTTCTATAGCTGCAGAATGACCTCCTCTCCTGTGCCTTCTCGCTATGCAGTCAGCCTAGCAAACAGGACAGCTGAATATCCCCCCTGAGATGCAAGAACACCTGGAGAAGCCCATGGCAGGTGAAGGTGGATGCTGGTGGTGCAGGCTGTGCTGTGGCCCTGTCGCTGTCCTTGCAGCAGAGCCCAGAGCCCTTGCACACACTGGTGGACATGAGAGGAGCATCCTCTGCTGCCCTAACGAGGTTGCCCTCTCTGCCTCAGGTTGTGCATAAATAATTGATGGTGCACAGTCAGGGGTTCTGGCCTCAGGCAGTGCTCAGTCTAGTATGGAAATACAGATGAGATCACGAAACCTCTATCACAAGCCTTAGTTTTAAATATACTCTACCTTCTGTCCTGAGACTTGGCCATTATGTGAAAATCCAAGAACAGAATTACCACAAAAAGTTTTCCTGATCCATAACTGTGTCCAGTAGTCCATTTGAATGACTAATCCAAACAATATTTTTCCACAAAGAGGAAAGATAATGCAAATTATATTTCACAGAACTGGGCAATAGCTGTGTAATTGTTGCTTGAACCCAATATTTGTCAGCTTTAAAATGTGTCTGTAATCTCTCTTTATAAGCATATAGGTCCTAGCAGGTGTCTTGCCTGAAGGGTTGTACATCAGTGGGCCTTCTGAAAGCAATCAAGCCAAAACACATCATATGGTTTCAGTATAAAACTGTACTTGCTATTTTAAATATTGCCAGCTGTAATTAACTAAGTTCAGCTACCATTACTCACTCCTATTTAATGTGCCACCACTATAGTTTAATTGCAGATTTACTTTCTTTCCATAATCACTAACTAGCTGTTGGTTTTATAAACCCTGCTTTTCTCCCACTCTGATAAAAGTCCATTATATGATAAAATCTGACTTAATTTTAAAAGTGTTCTGGTCACTGTTCTTTATTTCATGTGTCAGTAATCATGAAAAGAGAGCTAATCCTGCAACAAGGAGAAAATCCAATATTAAATTACATAGTGGCTTTGTACAGTGTAATCTTTTCACTCTGAGAGACGAATTTTATCAGCAGGGCATTTGCAACTAGTAGTAGATTCAAGAGATACACTACTCCTCTTGGGAAATAAGTCAAAACCATGGCATGAATATTATTACTTTTAGCTTTATCTTGTGGCTAGGAAAAAATGAGCTTCCTATCATTTTTATCAGTATCCCTTATTTATTTAGGCAAAGCTGAGGGTAATGGTGGAAACGTCATTCACATGGTAATTGTTTCTAAAACTTCCTTCATTCCTTTCTGTAAGTGAGTTTTAAGTTAGAAGAGGAGAAGTGGATTTTCCCCCTTGATGGTGATGATGTTGTGTGTTGTACAGTGGCAGTGGTGTGACAGCTGCCTCTGTGCTGTAATGCACAGCTAACTGGCTTGCAGCAGTGCTTCTACAGGCTTTTGCTTTGAGAAGTACTTCTGATGGGACACTGCACTGCACATTAAATAGGTGACCTTGTACATTTCCATCTATTTTCACCTGTTAGCTCTTTACAGTTATATGGTGCTTCAGAAAGATTTTCTTTTTTTGCTTGTGCACTATTTCATGCAGTTCTGTTCTTCCTCTGCAGCACACTAATATTGAGAATACTACAAAACTAAGGCAGTGTCAGACAGCTTAGGTGCTTTCAGGCACAGTACAGAGCAGAAAGCGAATGGAATGAATAGGTATTTATCTCCATTCCAAAGTTGCCACAGGCCAGTTTGGTTCCTGGAAACATTCCAGCTACCCTAAGAGTTGCCCTAACTTGTACCATAATTGCTGTGTTTCCCATAGGAGTTTTCAGCACTCTGCATGACAGGTACTGAAGAACATCCTGGTCACACCCCAGACTGCTCTCATGCTGGCTCATACACGGAAAGATCTTAGCAAATATTACCAGTCTAGCAATTACTTAAATTTTTTTTTTTTTTGGGAAGACTTCTTCTGATGTGGGTAGAATTGAAGAAAAGGAGAAGAGGAAAGCCAGGGACAGCTAATGTCCACAGTATGTTAATCAGTTCTGCTGCAACAGAAATCCCTGGTTCTCTTGTTAGGCCTAGCATGAGAGTTCTTCTGACAAGTAACTTCTCTGGTATGTTTACGGTAGGTCTATTAATATATAATTGCTTCAATTATTGACTTAACAAAGTGTTCCTAAATCTTTGCAAAGACTCTTGCAGACATCTATGGTTAATTATTAGGTATTATGGCAAGTAAAACCATGGGCCGTATGTCCCTCATTGAACATGCAAAAGCCCTAAAAATGTTATGCTTACCTTACTCATGACACCCTAAGCTTACTGCTTTTTCACAAGTGTCATCACCTCAGCTTTCAATAACTGCCTACAGTCCTCCTTTCTTTACAGTATTCCCTTTTCCATTTCCTAAAGAGCTGCCATTCTTAATTCCTCCATTTCCCTGCGTATAGCCTGGTTAATATGCCATTCTCAAATAAGGTTTATTATTCCACGTGAGCAAGGGAGAACAAGGGAAAGGAAATGATCTGAAGCAACCCTTTTGTTTGTCAGTGATGAGATACGGTGTTGGCAAACCGTCACAGTCCAAGAGTGGAGATGACTGGGTACAACTACAGCAATCCTGAAAAAAAATTCTGGTGAGCCTTAAATTTTCATCTTTAATTTTTACCTTTGCTATTAACAAATAATACACCCCAAGTAAAATTTCTCATCTCTTCCTGAATGATTTTTTTTGGCATTTATTTTGATGTGCATGTATTTAGACCTTATATATGAGTTTTATACAGAATGAGAGAGTTACCATTGAATCACTGCATACATTTCTGGCCAATAAAACATAACGTTTAAAGAATTAGCATCTAAACACTAGGTACATTGAATGAAAAGTCATATTGAGTCATCTACAGAGTAGAGAAGAAATTCTTTAGCTGCTCCATCCCTGCAAACAGTCACTGATAAGGTATTACCATGCCAAGCAGGTAATACTGGTAAGATCAAAATGGAAAAAGTGACATGCATGAGGTGGAACAAAGGACACCATGGGAAAATAAATTGACCTGCTATGATGACTCACATTCAGCTAACTAATCCAAAGTACAATCTTTGAAGCCTGAGAAAAGTGGAGGAAGTAGATGTTGTAGGTGCATGTAGGGGTACAGAAAGGATCCACCAGAAGCCTGAAAGTAGACAGACACCTGCACATCTGGTGTTATCAGAGTTACAGAAGCATGAAGGATTGTACCACTAGAGAAGTGGTTAGCCTTTGATTTTAACTTTGTGAAGTTCACTTGCTATCCTAGAGTGATTCCAAGGGCAATTTAATGTCAGTTCTGCCTAGTCATTGTCAAATTCCTAGCTAAGTAGATTGGAGGTAATGCCAGCTGATTGTGAAAGTGACTGCTGATAAGCCTGTCAATGCCTGCAAGAGAGTTGATAGTAATTAAACATTCATTTAAACATGATTTTGGAAATAGGAGCAACCTATCTCATGTTCCTTGAATTATCTTATTTGTGTGTGTCACCACCTCTGTATCTGAAAGGAGAGGAAACAGTGTTAAGTACCTAGGCCTACCAACATAGTAGTTTGAAAGGAATGCAACACTGTACTTTATACATCAGCCTGAATGGAAATTACATTTACAAATCAGCTGAATGTCGGATTCTACAAAAGGAAATACCACTTAAAAAACTCATTACAAAACTTTCAGTCTGTGTATATGAGTCTGTGTATATAACACTAAGAACTTCCCGGACCTGCAGAGAGAATCCATTAAGTATTAGGGATAAACTCACAAATAAATATAATATATAAAAATAAATATTGTATTATAGATAATATATAATAAAATATAATTTGCACGATAAATGCCTTACTGTAATGTTTACACACTGGCATTAGTCAAGCCCTGTCCAGCTGCTTTATGCCAGGATGAATCATATATGATGAATGGTGCATTGAAATCTGCCCTCATTTATGTAACTTTTGCAAAGATATTGACTGAAGTGCAGTGTCATACCACAAACTGGCTAAACCAGTGTCTCTCAAACTCTCCTCTTTAATGTCTGAGTCAGACTGTGGAAGGTCCTGTGGATGTTCTACAACAATTAAAAACAATGTGAGCCACAGCTGTCTCCCCTGATGGAAAAAAAATTAGAAAAAAGTATGTATTGTAAAAATGCCTTTCATCAACTCATTCTTTCCTTCCATTTTTTGCTAAAAAGCACACTACTATTGCTGTATTTTGTTGCCTGCTTGCACCACATGCATTTTTATACAGCCAGGAGAATGATGAAATAGGAGACTAAACAACATTTTTTGCATCTTATTTTTTTTTGCAGATTGCACCAGCACAAGTTTGTCTATGATTTCTCCTTTGAACATTGCCAAGCAAGCATTTTTAGGAGGAATCCTCTGGCAGTGTGGTCAGCAAATCCAGTTGCCATTTCTTTATCCCCAGATTTTTGTGGTCAAACCAAATTTTTCAAAAGAGCTGCCTGTACTGGCATTTGTTACATTATTTAACCGAGAAACTTTGTTCCTATTCATTATGTTTGGAATGTGTAAGATAAAAGCCTCATATTATGGACATATTTAACAGCAGGACAGGAATATCTTCACAGCTTTTAGAAGTTATTGGAGTGGCTTTTTTAAACCCATCAGTATGTGGAGATGTTTTAAACTGGGAAAAGTCATAAACTTCTCCCTGTATGGACCATAGAATAACCCTGAGCTCAGGGTCTTCCATCTTTTGGTCCGCCTATTTTTTGTAAGGTCTCAGAATGTTTTGCGCTGGAGTGTGTTATTTCCAGAGAATAAGGACCACAGCTGTGCTTCCTGGACCATGCTTCTGGGGAATCATTAATTCAATTCTCACATTAGAAGGAACTTTGAATTAACAGCTTTTAAATCAGGTCCTTGCTTTCCTCCCTACATGTTCATCATCCCCCTTGAACCAAAAGTAAGGCCTTGACCCCTGTTGTCATCTCCTAATACCTTCCAGGAGAGCAAATCTGCTCTGTCCAGAGCAGAATGGCAAATTCCTTCTCCTTCCTGCAAGGTGCTTTCCCAGAACAGTTTCCATGTGCCCAGTGACAGCAGCAATACGCACAGATGCGGATGTAGGGAAGATCTGCCCCCACGAGCATGCTCATAAGTATGTCTGGCTTTCCATTCACCTTGGTTCAAAACCCCTCACACCCTTCACTGAGCAGGAAGAGCACATTCCATATCTGAATTACTGAATAGGTGGCGAATAACCTGGCAGTGAGTGAAGAGCTGAGCTGCTTCTTTGGCCAGCCACTGCTGCAGGCAGAGGAGCAGCCAAAGGACAGATGCTTCCCTCCACATACATTTGTTGTATCTGTTAGGGCACAAGCACACAGCCCATAAGAGGAACAAATGTATTTTACTGTCTTCTCAAAAAACACTCCTTTGTGCAGTAAAGGAGTTCTAAATAATTGAACAGAAACTTACAGGCTCTTCCTCATCTGAAATACTGAAAATAAAAACTTCACTGCCAACAGAGAGGATTACCGAGTGGTGTTGTCCTGGGTTGGACATATGATTTTTTGTATCCTCAATCATCCCTCCTGCTTCTGCTGGATATTAAGCTCTGCAGCTTTAAGTTAGGCCCAGAGAGACAGAGAGAGTGAAAGCAGAGAAAAAAACACGTGCTGTTTGTCTGCAGGAGTTACACCTTACTCCCCCGGAAAATTCTTGAAGTTCTGAGTTCCGGCAGGACAGCAATATTTCACTTTCTGGCTGGGTGCTCGGGAAGCTCACAGCGGAGGGTTTCCTCCGATCATTCTAGGCTTTTTGCAGGGAGAGACTTTGTTTCTTTTGCTGTTTTTTTTTCTTCCTCCTGGGACTGGTCGGCATCTCGTTGGCCCAAGACACCAGGGAATCCCCGGGGCCCCCCCCCGATTTCTACAGCTGGGCCCAGCAATCGGCCCCCGCCGCTGGAGAACTGAACCGGACTCAGATGGAACCTGAATCTACCATCTCTTCAGAGGAAGGAGAGGTTTAATTGTTTTCATATTATCCAAATTTTCTATGCTTGCGAATATTTTATTTGTTAAATAAATAGTTTTTTCCACTTTTCTCTAAGGAAATTTTTCCCGAACCTGTTTGGAGGAGGGGTGGTTGGAATCAGCTTTTCCTAGAGGAGACCTCCCCAGAGGTTTCCTCCTAAAATTTGCTCTAAACCAGGACAGGTGTGAACCTCTCACTTGCTATATAAAGCATCAGTTAAATGCCAGAACTGAATTTCAGCAGTGTTTTATAGGGAAATTTACCAAGTGGAGGTACTTCTGTTGGGAAGGACTTTTACTGTCCTGCTTGTTCCATGTAGCAAGAAGTGATGTCTCTGTACGAGCAAGCATTCATTATGCTGCATGACTGACTACCTAATTCCCTACCTCTGTTCAGACACATTGCAAACTATGTAGTTATTTCTATTTGAATATTTTAGAAGCAATTTCAGAAAATACTGTTGAAGTACCTGCTACATCCATGACAACTTAGAAAGGTTCTTCCAAAATTAAACCAAATTTAATTTCTTCCATATCTTCATGTAATATACCTAGCAGTCTTCAAATTATACAAGCAGTTTTCAAGCCAAGCCTTGTAATTGTAGTGTAATAAACAGGAAAAGGTATTTTCCTTGCATACACAGACAAAACTAATAAAACATTTAATTACATATTGTAAAATACCCACAGAGGACAAATATGAATTTCTACTTCTTTGAAGGTTACCCTTCAAAAATTATTTGGATTGAATTGATTACATAGTTGAACAAAATTCTTTATAAAATATGAAATACAATGCTTTAAATAAAGCAAGCAATGTTTAAAAGTGAATAAAATGAAGCTGTTGCTTCAGAAATACCCTAATATGCAAAAATTAAGAGATTGAAGGTTACCCAAGTACCTTTCATCTATTTTGTTATTTTCCACTATTGATGTTTGCATTATTTACAATACAGAATTTAGGTGAAAACTTTGAGACTTTCAGATCTTAAGGGCTAGCTTAATCAAAGCTTGTAAGAGCAATTTGTAAAATAAAGAAAATCTTCTCTCTTCCAGAATGAATAAAGAATCACATAGTTAAGTTTAGTTGTTCATTATTTTAAAATTAGAAGAAATAAAACTACAGCATTGTTAGAGGAAGGCTATATTGCAAAACTCTTCTTCTTCAAGGTCATTAATTCTTTCTTCTTTAAGCATTAAATTAAAGACGTGATAACATTAGAACACTACCCATCTCCTGTTGGGGCTTCTGAAATCCTATGACACTTCAAGGAAATGTTCATAGGAAGAATAAGTGCAGAGTAAGGCAAAATTTAGTCCATTATCACAAAAACCAGATGTTTGATTTTTCATCTGCTTTTAATGCAATATGGCAGGTACTTTGTTTTCCATTCCTAAGGGTAAAAATTGTTCAAAACTCCATAATTTATATATGTAAAGTAGAATTAATTATTTAGTAAGTAATATCAGTGGTCCAACACTGAACAAAAATAGAGAAAACCTTTTCTTCATTTCAACAAACTCAGAATTATAGAATCCTAGAATGGTTTGGGTTGGAAGGGACCTTAAAGATCATCCTTTTCCAACCCCCTGCCATGGGCAGGGACACCTTCCACTAGAACTGGTTGCTCAAAGTCCCATCCATCCTGGAAGGCTCTGAACTTTTTTCCAATAGCCCATCATAAACACTGCAATTAAACCTGTTGATTACAGATTTTTCATGCTAAAATCCAAGTCAAACACTCATGTATGACTTTGGATTTTTCAGAAACTTATATGCAATGTTGGTTTCAGCAAACAGATGTAATCAGTGTTATCCACCCAGGATGAAATTTACAATTATATTCTGTCTACATTTACATCCACTTCTTATGCATAGTTGCTCCATTACCAATTGATGGGAAACAATATAAATTTATATCCTCAAAAAGACTATCATTTGGAGTAGAAGTGGCCATTTAGTGGGCTCCTACTCATCTGACTTGTATCAGTAAATCCATAACACTGCACCTTGATGGTGTGGTTTTTTTCAGGATAATTACCTCTGTAATCATTGTCTTGTGTGCATCTGAAGGTAGAGCATGACTGCACCATAATATACAGTACACTATGGTACTATAGGTAATTAGCAAACAGTTTTATCCAATACATTGTGAAAAAGCATTTCATGTTTGTATTCACAGATAATTCTTGAACTAATTCTGATCTTCAGCTTATAGGAAACACATTTCAATAGCATCTCAGCTATTTCCTCCCAAACTAGAAGCTGCTGCTGACTTCCACAAGCTCTTCTGCTTTGTAAACCTTCAGAATTACAGTGATATGAATAGTCTAAGCAGTAAAAATAATAACATTTTTAATAGGATATATGAAAACACTCTAGCCATGTCTTGGTGCTTAATATGAAGGCCCACTACTACAAACCATGATGTGAGACAGTGAGGAGCTGTTTTTTCATGTTTCTGCGGTATATGATTACCAAGGCTCTATCATTATGGGATCATTATTATGGCATATTTCTGAAGCCTGCTGAGACTTGAGGAAAATTCTAGGCCATGCTGTAATTGACCTAATAGCTAATATTCTTTTAAGCATTTATGGAAAATATTGCGCTAATGATGGTTGGATTCCCTGTTTGCTTGGCTCTAGTTCATCTACAATCAGCATGGAATCATAGAATGGTTTGGGTTAGAAGGGACTTTAAAACTGATCTAGTTCCAGCTCCCCTGTCATGGGCCGGGACATGTTCCACAAGACCAGGTAACTCCAAGCCCCATTCAACCTGACCTTGAACACTGCCAGGGATGGGGCATCCACAGCTTCTCTGAGCAACCTGTCCAGTGTCTCAGCAACTGCACAGTAAAAAAATTTTTTCCTAATATCTATTCTAAACCTACTCTTTGTAGGTTTACAAAGCCATTGCCCCTTGTACTGTCACCGTATGCCCTTGTCAAATGTCCTTCCTCATCCCCCTTGTACCCTTTAGATACTGAAAGTGCTCTAAGGTCTCCATGGACCCTTTTCTTCTCCAGGATGAATAAACCAACCCTCTCAGCCGTGTTCATAGGAGAGGTGCTCCAGCCCTCTCATCATCTTTGTGGTCTCCTCTGACTTGCTCCAACAGGTCCATAATCTTCCTATGCAGGGGGTCCCTGAGCTAGATGCAGCTTTCTGGGTGATCACCAGAGAGGAGTAGAGGGGTAGAATCCCCTCCCTCACCCTGCTGGCCTTGAGACTGGTTTTGACGCAGCCCAAGATGAGGCTGGCTTTCTGTGCTGCAAGCACACATCGCCAGCTCACGCTGAGCAACACAGCAGGTAAAATTATTTACCTAGGTCAACAGTTTCCAGGTCTGGCATAACAGCTTTCTATAAACATATACACTGTTCTTTTCCGTGGCACTAAGCATGTGATGCTCTTCTCATTCTAGACCATCCTGCCAGCACCCTTTCCTCAAGCAAAAATCAGACATAGTCACTACCTTTACCTTGTGGCTGAAAGGCAACTTGGGTGTAATTGCCACTATACACAAATTTGCCTGCTCTAACTAAGTGTACCAACAGTATTGACTCAGACCTGTTTTCCCATTTCTCCAGCCTCTCACTTCTTCATCCTGACCTGTATCACATCTGGAACGTAGACTGAAGACGTGTTTTTCTTATTTAGCATTGGAACAGGGGTAGGACGATACACTCAGCATTCTTGTGATTGCAGCTCTACAAGCACAAAGATAAGCACGGCCCCTGCCCAGCTGAGCTCACTATCACTGTATCTCCTGGTGCAGGTCCCTCCTCACAAATCAGAAATGTAAAACTTTTGTAAGTACATATTAAAATTTAGGAAATTAGGCTTAATAATGCCTCTAAATTTTGAAACAAAAAGCAAAGAGGTGTCAAATTTGAAGGAAATTGTAGGAATTATTCCATATGCTTTTTATTATGGGATGCCAAGGAGAAATTTCATTCATAGGTCATATGAATAAATTCCCTCATTTTGGTAAATGATGATAATCACTCCTGAAACTCAAGGTCAAAAGATAATGGTGATAAAATACTTAGTCCTTATCCTATCTAAAAAAAAAAAAAAAAGTCAGGGGTATCAAAATGGGATGGGATCTGAGTGATAAAATAAAACTTTAGGCAAAAGGACCATCAGATTTAATGAAATGAACAACTAGCTGCCTTATCACTTCGTTTGCTGGTTTTTGATTTGTTTGGTGTCACATCTCTTCACCAATTAGTGCAATTGCTACAGGGCAATTCTTACATTATGGATGCATGATCAAACTCTACAGAATAAAAATTATTATTTAGGAGAAAGAGGAAAGCTGGGGACATCTAATGGTCTACACTAAAATGAAATGCATCAGTGACCATTGTAAGGCTTAAATATGACTATAGTGTGTTTATGCTGCATGACTTTAAGCATTTTAGAGAAATCTGCCTTAAAGTGGTTCCCTTAGATACTATCATAAATCTGTTGAAGAAGGAAGTATGGTCTGTTTAAAGCACAGGACTCTGAGTCAGAGGATGTAGATTATGCCCCCTGTACTGATAACTACTGACTGTGGCTTCCTCATCTTTAAATTGGGAAAGAGTACTTAACTAGACAGAGGTAACAGGAGACAAGTCATTACTACTTATAACATTGTAATTGTAATAATCTGAATAAAGCCTTCAGGACTACTGATTATTAAGAGATCTGTGGGAAAGAAGCAAATCACTTGTTTGAAGTTTGGATAACTCGTTCTAAGATGAAGTGAAAAAATTCTCTGCTGTGTTGATGGACGTTCAGGAATGCAAAGTACCAGTCATTGCCTTCATTAAGCAACAGCCATCTAAAGGTCACTGGGTCTCTAAAGTAGAACTATGATCTCATAGCTGCAGTTTTTGCCCTTCCATGTTCACACCCTTTCCGTGTTTATGAGTGTTATGCTGGAAGGTATTGATGGCTTCCATCTTCCATATCTAGGCAGCCACGTATCTTGCAATGATGTGCAGGCTAACTATACTCCAGAAGGTATTGATATTGGAAACTGCCCAGACTTAAGAGTATATCTTAAGATTGATCAGAATGTGAGCTTACGAGGGAGGAGGATTCCCCTGCACAGGAAAGTGTGCCCAGTGCAAGAGCTCTGGGCTAAGAGTCCAAATGCTTGCAAGTGTACGTGGGCAATAAAGCCATGGAGGAAAACAAGCACTGAGGAACTCATGCACCCAGATATGAGTCTGGCACCACTGCCTACTTTTTGAATTCATTGTAGGATAAAAAGACTTTTTTTTTTAATGTAAAATTAAGTCAGCTACAACTTGGTTTTGATTGAGCTGGGTTTACTTGGTGCAAAGGTGCAGGAGCACACCCAGGAACTGTTAATATATCGTTATATAGACTGTATAACATATAGTCACATTTTGTGACAACAGCAAAGTAGCAGAAGCAATCTGGCAGAACTCCAAAGGGTACCCACTTGGCCCCACTGAAGGTGACTGGAAGCAGCAGAGTGATGACAACTCCATTGCCCCCTTCATTATGCCTTTGCCTGGGAAGGCCTGGCTGCTCTTGCCACAGCATCTTTGGATTGCATACAGGAACGTTTAATACTGGACAAGCTGCCCCTCCCAGTGGTGACAGCAGTGGTTAAGACTGAATTCCCAGGCTCTACCCTTTTCCTCTTATGCCACACGACTTAAGACATTCATAAGATGACAAAGTCAGCTCTACCTAGTACACAACACTTTCAGTACGGAGGGATCACCGGTTTTACAGCAAAACCCATTGTCTGCTACAACATGAGATCAAATACGTAATTTTAAAAGCACTTTTACCATTCCTTTCTGTGCTGTCATCACCGGGCGGTTTATGCAATATGTATAGGCTTGGAGCCTTAGCTGTTTGGAACAAGGGGCAGAAGAAAAGAGGAGATGAGGACATGGGCTGAATATTCCCTTTTGGTCCCCAGACCAGCCAGCCGGGCAGGCTGAGTGCCTGTTTCACTTGTCTGAGCCATGCTGGGCTGAGTCAGCAGAAAGCTGGCGTGATGCAAACAGCTGATCCATGATTACACAACAGGAGAATCCATTCCTTTTGCTGCCAAAAGGACATTTCAACTTTTGGTACGGAGAAGGCACTTTTCACTTTATTTAAGGCAGCAACCCTTAGGGTGGATTGAGAACCCTGTAAGGCATTCCATGCCTGAGTGCTGCGCCACCTTTCTCACGGTCAGCGCTTTCACTGCTGTGTCACAGCTTGTGTTCCCAGCTGGTGAGGTTTTCCCCTGCCACAGCCAAGCTCTGGAGTCACATCTCAAGTGCTCGAGGTCGCTGCCTTCCTGGGGTCCCACTGATGTGCTGACCCTCTGACACCCACGAATTTATCTTGGGAGCACCATGCCCTTCTCCCCTCAGGCAGCTGTCCCGGGGATATCGAGCCTGGCATCTCATAGTCCTAGAGGGGGGAATGATACCGAGCCCTTCAAGATTTGAGCCCCTCAAGGTTTGCATAGGGGATTGAATTAAATATTGTGCCTTTTTTGAAATTGTTAATCAGCAGCTGCAGCTGGACAGATATGATTAAGTAATTGCATTGTGAGCATCATATGCTGCCTAACTCTTTTTGGTGGTGCTCAGCAACAGGGTGAGGAGCAATTGCCATAAACTAAAACTTAAGAAGTTTCACATCAACAGGAGGAAGAACTTCTTCACACTTAGGGTGGCAGAGCACTGGATCAGGCTGCCCAGGGAGGTCATGGAGTCTCCTCTCTGAAGACATTCCAAACCCACGCAGACATGTTCCTGTCACCCACTCAAAGTGACCCTGCCTTGGCAGCAGGGTGGAATTAGATGATCTCCCTTCCAACCCTGTCATTCTGTCTGTTTGCACGCTTGGCTAATCTTTTCTTCTGAGAAAAAGAAAAAACAATCCCAAGAGGGTCTGTCCGAGCAAGAGCCACCACGAGTGAAGCCGGCAGAACTCAGCAGACTCCACATTCAAATGGAGGGAAGAACTGCGCCTGCGGATTAGTATCAGCACCAGCAGCGACAGATACAACTAGTAAATAGGAATTTGAGTACTAGTTAATAAGAAAGTTATTTTATTTAGAACCAGTAAACGCTGATGCCTTTGTTCGTTACTATGTGTCAACAGCGTAAAGTTCTGATGACCCTTCGAGGGTCAGCACCCCGGCTTTGCGCAGAGCCCCGCCGGCTGCCCCCCCTCAGGGCCCGCTTCCCTCAGGAGCCGCTCCCGCCGCCCCTCGCTCCCCTTGGTGCCTTTTTCCTGGTGTTAGGAAAATGAAGCTAGACACGGTTAAGAGGACTGGGGTCTTTACCTCAGTATTTTCATCAGGATCCTGTTTGATGCATCCACTTCACCCAGGTGACAGCATGGCAAAATGCACACCCACCGTCAATCACACACACCAGTTATAGACTTTACACATCAGCATATCTAACAAGGGGGCCCAATAATGGGGCTGGGGCGGGCTAACCTCTAGTTTACAGAATCTGTCCTGCTAGGAGACCTTGGCTTCCTGAGATAGTAGGAATGTTTGGTCTCCCTGGCTCTGCAGTTCTGGGGTGTTTAGTCTCAGGCCTGCAGAACACTTAAAAAACACTAAGTGAAGGGTTACAAGTATGCATGCTAATACTTGTAGACACAGAGAACTGTGTAAAAGGTATATAAAGAAAAGACAAAAATCATTCCGGCATCATTGG
>JAHLSL010000117.1:3033319-3152579 GCA_025920805.1 Petroica traversi | reverse complement strand
TTGTGGGATGCGGGCGCCCCGGCGCTCGGATGTTCCGCAGCATCCCGGGGTTCCTCGCCCTCGCCGCGCCGCTCGGGTGTCGTGGGGCGTCACATGATGGCAGCGCAGGGAGGGGGGAGGCCTTGTCCCCATCAGCGTCCCCTTCCCGGTGTTCGTGCCGTGCCAATAGCTCTTAGGAGTAGGAAGAAATTGTAAAAGCACAGAACGTTAAGGTTTTGCAAGAGAGTTTAAAGACAGTCGAGTCCTATCCCCCCTTGCCATGGCCAGGGACACCTCCCCCTAGGCCAGGTTGCTCCAGGCCTTATTCAGCTTGGCCTTGAACACTATCAGGGTTGGGGCATCCACAGCCTCCCTGGGCAAGTCCCTGTGCCAGTGCCTTGGCTCCCTCACAGTAAGAAGTTTCTTCTAATGTAAATTGCCCCTCTTCCCATTTATACCCATGACAGGCCGTTTTGCTTTCCCTAGAGAGTTATGTTTCTTTCTTTTCAGTGTTACCTTTTGCTCTTACAGATTTCTTTTCACTTCCTTTTCAGTTTTGTGTGGGGGTTTGGTTTTGTGTTTTGTTGCCGGCATGATTTCCTTTTGTTTTCTATATTTAGCAGCTTCTTAATGTATTTGCAAAGTCACTTGCTTTCCTCTTTTCTGCTTATCGCAGTTAGTTTGGTATCAGAAAGTTTAGTGGGGCCTCTGTGGTGCTGGAGTTAGGTTAGCAAAAGATTAATCTGTGCCTTCTGCCTGGTAAAGTGCATAAAGCCTGCATTAGGACTAACAGCTCCGTTGTCTGATGTCTCAATAACACTTATGGATTGCAATATTGACAAGAAAGAGAAGGAGCTACTGGAGGGGGTCCAGAGGAGGGCCACAAAGATGGTTAGGGGTCTGGAGTATCTCTCTTACGAGGAGCTGGGCCTGTTTAATCTGGAGAAGGCTGGAAAGGATTGTATTAGTGCACATAAATATCTCAAAGGCAAGTTTTAACAGGATGGTGCGGGTCCCTTCTCAGTGGTGCCTATTGACAGGATGAGAAGCAATGGCCATAAGTCAAAACACAGAAGTTGTACCTCAGCATGAGGAAGAAATTGTTGTCCAGGGAGGACTTGGAGTCTCTGTCTCTGGACAAGTTCAAAACCCACCTAACAAGTGCCTTATTAAAAAGAACGCAAGTGTAGTGAAATAAGTTAGGGATGATTCTTGAGCTTATCAACCCTTCACTGTCTATTTGGACTGTAAAACCTCTGACTCTACTGCTCGTGTTTTACAGTAGTTTTTTAGTTCCCTGTTCTATTTCTGTCTATGTCTGTGTATGCTTTTGAAGGGGTTTGTGTTTATGCCTTTGAAGGCCAGGGAAATTGTAAGCATCTGTGAATTGGAAGAGGGACTTTGCTACCCAAATTGGGAAGCATACTATTGTGTTCCCTTACATGCTGGAATTGAGCTTCCTTTTCTGAAGGTGCCAGTCATGTTTGCTGTTAGTTTCTGTCTGAAATCCCTGTTTGGCCCAGCCACACAGTACAACTTCACCCTGGAAGTTGCTCTGCAGCAGCAAAAGAAGGCAGCACACTTTTCAGTTCTGATCCTTACACCTTTTCTGTAAGGCAGCATGTGTGTATGGCATTCTGAGCAGCTTGAATGAGTTCAGCAGAGGGTCAGATGAACATCAGAGATGGTGCAAAAATAAATAAAAGTAGCATTGTGGAAAGCAAAGAGGCTGAGCAGGACCTCCCTCTTTCAGAGCCAGTGGATTGTTAAATGAGTTTATCCATAGTATGCAACTTCACCTCAGGTTTTCCCTCTAAACAATCAAGGGAAACCACTTATAATTGCATAATTACCAGCCTTGAGTCAAATTCACATGCAGTGATCTGTTCTCTCTTCTGGTGATTGGTGATCAGCAGATGAATTCAGTGGGCCCAGATGCTGTTGCAGTAGACTGGAGCTGTTGAGTGTGGCTCTGAACTGGTGTAAACATGAAGCGATATCCCTCCCAGGCAAAAGTTACTCTCATAAAACATCTGCATTTTTAATTGTATTGCTTGAGAAAACTTGTTCTTTTTATAGTGGAAGGAGATAAGATGAAGGTCTGAATTTACTGTAGGTTAGAGAAGATAAAACAATCACATGCATGCTTTCCCTTATTTCTAACAACTTTTGAATGTTTCACCCATGTCTGAACATTCATATTCATTACAGTTGCTAGAAAATAAGTTTACTCTTACTCTGTAAGACTATTCTGACATATATTCTCTTAATTATACTGTAAGACACGGTTATTTTGAACTGCCTGCGCATCCAGAAGTTTGAAGTATTCAGCTGAGATCCACAAGTGCCTAAAAGCGTTGTGTTTCCTCTGAAAGTTTCCTTGCTTCTCCAATTTGCAGTGTTTTCCTATTGGTATTTAAGAACAATGCTCAGTCTTCACTTTTAATTTCACTGAAGTTTGAGTTTAAAAGTGGTTTGTTAATGAAGTAAGGTTAGAATAACTAATTAGAACATGGCTACTGTTTGCATAGTTTTACTTCCTTGTGGCTTTTTATAGACCATAATACCTAGTAGAGCATTGTAGACCATGTTAAGAAATAGGGCTTAGTCTTCTGTTAACTAATCTAGGATTTGCCCATGGTTTTGTAATTTCTAGAAGCCTTGATTTGCTGAGTGGTCACTACAGACTTCTTTTCTTTTATGGGAGAAATGAACTCTGTTGCAGCCACATTTCCTAGACAAGTATTGGCCAGTAAAGCTTGGAAGTGTGTGGTGTGCTGTTGTTCAACTGCTGAATGCAAATGCTTCTCTTAAAGCATTTGAGGCAGACTCTTTTCACTGGGTGACTGTGAGAGACCTCAGCCTTGCTTCCAAGCTTTCTTTGTTTTGTGAGAATCTGAATGCTCTGAAGGTGACGTAGGTGAGCTTGGTACAGATGTTTCCCCTTAAATTCTGTCATAGCAGATTTGATTTAGGTTTTTTTTTTTTTTTTTTTTAAGTTGTAGTATAATTATAGCTTCAAGGGATTCCTTGCTTCCTCCAATATTAAAGACAGCCTGGATTTAATTTCCTTTTTCTGGAGACATGGAAGACTAGTACAAGTTTAATTGCTTTAATTTTGCTAACAACTCCTGCAATGGTTTTTAAAAAAGAAAAACGGGAAAAAGGAGGATGGGGGCAGTGCATGGTTTTATTTTGAATGCTCAGCCTCTTAGGGCTGAAAGTTGCAGTTGTAGTTTCTAGCTGTGAGTTCAAGTTCTTATCTTGAAGAGCAAAGACAGATATTTGGTCTTTTTGATCTTCTTTTGAAGGAGATTTTTCTTTATGATTCTTTGGAGGGGGCACAGTATTTGAGTTTCTTAATGCGATGCATATATTTTAGTTAAATTCTAATTTAAACCTGGACTTCCTACTCATTTGACGGCTTTTTTTTAACTAGCATTTGGGAGTGTATAATGCTGGTTTGGATGAGAGATTGCTGTATTTTGAGCACTAGATATGTGTTGCTGACATGTCCCCCTCCTTTCACTGCTGTAGTAGTTCTCACTGGCACAGTCAAACACAGCACTGCTATTGTTGTGCCTTGTGTTCTTTGTATCTTGATAGTTTAAATTACTGTAAATTTAATTTTAAGGTACACCTTTATGTTTACCCTCATCTTTTGTGTGTAACTGATTTATGCATCCATTGTGGCTTTTCCTTCTGTAGTTACTTTCTAGTTTTTTTTACTGTTAGTTTTGTGCTATTTTGTGATTAAAATCTTCATTTACCATTTTTATATGTTTAATTTTAGGGGTACTGTTATATTTATACCATTTATAAAACTAAAAATCTTTACATTGTTGTGTTCTGGGATTTTTTTTGTCTTCAGTTTGGAAGAGCTCTTGAATCTTGAGTAGAATTTCAGGTTCTCGAATAAGAAGGAATAACATTACATGCTTAAAATAGTAAAGAAAACAGTGACATAAATTCTGAACTTGTTTAAAATCAACAAAACAAAAAGCCCTATTTAGGAGGAGTATACACCTCTCTGGCGTATTTTGTCTGTGGTTATGTTGACACAAAGAATAGTCTGTTTGCAGGGAGCCAAGGCTTGGGCACACCCGGCTTCACAAGGACATCGGACAAGCTTTGCTCCTTTACTCCATCCTCATGGCAGATGAGGACAGTGTAATCGGGGAATGTGGGAAGACAGCTTGGCTTTAGTGGTGGCTTTTGGTTAACGAATTAAATTGAGTCAAGAGGAGCGAGCATGCAAAGTCTCCTTTTCCTTGTGATACTATGTTAAAACAAGTGTGTTGAGACTAGAAGAAGGCAATGAAGTATATATTTAAATATATAGGTTGCAGTGTTCTTCAGGGTTAGTTGTTATTTTTAACTGTATCTTTCACATACTTGATTAAATTGCTATCACGGTAAATATCTGCAGATTTCTTTTAAATTAATCTTACAAGTAATTTCTGTCAATTCAGTTATTGGTGGAAGTGCTGTTGCTGATTATTGTAACATTTTGATACAGCTTAGTGTATTGTCTTAAATTGTAGTGGCTCAGTGGAAATCAGAAACCTATAGTCTTATATGCATTAGCAGATATAATTAACTGAAGAATACACTAACAATATTTTTATTGTATGTGCATTTTGAAAATTCTTGAATTTTTAAACAAATGTTTATTGTCTGTACAACACAGGTCTTATATATGCATCTCATGCCTGTATCTGCTGTGATCAGTATTTAATACTGTAGGGAACTGGGAACAATGTTAGTCCTGTTTCCCAGACTGTGAAAACCATCACTGCAAAGCGTTTTGAATATTGGAAAAATAAATTCTTTGTAAAAGAATATGACCAATATAATGTTGAGCATATACCTGTATGGTTGCTACTACAGGAAGAGTATAGGAGACAGGCTTCACATGTTATGTGTTCTTAGCAGTTTAAAGGTTTCACATTCTGCATCCAACCTGTCATGTTTAGCAAGTGCTGCAGGTGTAGGGCCCCACTCAGGAAAACTTAAAATTCCTTAGTGTTGCCTGGATAGATTATGTGAGGGACTGTCCTATACTCTGGCATCCTTTCGTAAACATCTTCCACTGTGACTAGACAAAATATTGACACTGAGAAATTGTAGATTTAATTCACTGTGACTACTAAATATAGTAAAATGAAAATTGAGTTTACAACTTAAGAATTCTATCAAGGATTAGTCTCTCCAATTCGTACTGTGCAAGGCAAATGGAATCTATTTCAAAGACATTGAAGTTGGGTTATAATGTTCAGATCAAGAGAGTACAATGTATCATGTTAATATTATGTAAAATGCTGTTCTTAATTTACTTTTGCATCGTGACTTAATGTACTCGTTTTCTGCCTGTATGTATACAGGGACTCTTTTGCGTGATACTCTTTTCTAATCCACCATCCATCAGGTAGTGATATCTGGGTCAATGTTGTCTGTGATACTGCTTTACTTCCGACTGAGACAGGGGTCCCATGTTATCTGTGAAAAACTACCTCCTGTTGGACTTGTTCCTCTACTGAAAAAATCCCTTTAGGCAGAAATTCTGTCTTTCCTGCAAATCCTCCACTGCTACAAATGAGCTTCTTAACTTATTTGTCTGTAGGATTTTTGTGCCTTTTTCCCTACCTTATATGGCAGTTTAATAAACCAAAACTATTAATTTAGTTTATCTAATAGCTGTGTGTTCTTTTTTTTTTTTTTGTAGATACTATGATCAGCTGTGTTCAATTGAACCAAAGTTTCCATTCTCTGAAAATCAGGTGAGAAGATGTACCAAGCCAGTAAACTGTATCGGGACACCTACCATGTATGACTTCCAAGCCTGTGCCTAATCCTCTAATGAGTACTTTTATTGAACAAGACATCTAATCTCTTTGAGCTTTATTTTTCTAATCTCTGTTTTCTAGTCAGTGCTCACATACAGTGCATGCTGAAACTTTTGCTCTAGTGGCCATAGTTGCTTTTATTTTACAGATTGAGAGACATTTTGGTTTTGGCTAGTGATCATTGTGGTCTGGGGCAGAAAGAGTTGGGCTATGTTGATTCCTCTTCAACTCTCTGCTTTCCAAGAAGTCTATTTCATATGATGTTCTAAAGGCTTTTATATTCATAATTTCCATGGGAAAATCTACAAATGGTTGGAATATGGTCTTTATTTTTGAAGTAGGACAGATGTTTCATTCACAACAGTTAACAATAATCCATTTAAGAGCTTATCACTTTATTCTTGCCTCTGCCTGACATAGTTTTTGTATAGGCATGGTGTTCATTAGGGTTTGGGCTTTTTTTCCTATCATATTTCTTTAGAATCATGTCTCTACAGAGAAATTCAGCTTAACTTCTGCCTATTGAAGGCTTCTTCAGATGGGGACTCAAATAGATAAGTAGGCTTCTGTATTTTGTTGGAAAAAGGTGTGGGTTTCCTTTCAATGTTTTTACAAATATGACAGAATTTATATTTCTTTATCAAATCATCAAATTATAGTTGAATGGTAATATTATGATTAAAATGAAAAAATTCTTTCAGTCTTATGGGTTACAGGTAATTTTAATCTGTTTCTAACTTTTACACGAGTTTTGCATCTAGCTGCATTCACTTGCAGCCAAAAACTGCGCAATGGTTTTTAGAGAGCAAATGTTTTGCTATGGAAATCTACAAACCCTGAGACAAGGAAAACTGGAAAATTCGGATTGCAAGATCTGCATGTCTGTTAAACCATTCCACTCAAGGGAAGAAGTAATCAGTGGAAGCAGCAATGTAGCTGGGGACCAGAACATCCTGCACTAGCACTGCTGCTAGAGGAAAATGCACCATCCAGCTGAACTGTTGCTCTTTCGAAAGTAATTGTCCCCAAGCAGCTTAAACTGAGAAAGTTTGCCATCTTTCCTGATTTGACACCAGTTGCCTACAATTACTTGTTCAAGTGAATAAGGAATCAAACTGTGGAACTTGAAAGCAGATTCTATGAAGTATTTGCATTGCCTCTGAAGTATATGCTGGATGTATAAATAAAATACACTGTTTCTACCTGCTTTCTCTTTCCTGAGAGTATTTCCTGATAATGCTGCCACTGAATTTGCTCCTCTCAATGAGTGGGTTTTGGTATTGCTCAGCAGATCCAAATATGCTGGTAATTTGGCACACTGGAAACTGCCTGGTTGGGTAGATTCCTTAAACTGTGATTATACCAACACATCAGACTTAATGGGAGAGGAATATCTTGTTTGAAAAAAAAATTTATCTGTTGCTCAGATTATGAACAGAGCTGAAAGATAATTCTGAAAGAATTTCTGTCTTGTCTGTTTGAAATGTTTTGAACGAACTAACAGGAAGGAAAAAAAGATGGAATAATTTTTGAATACCTCTCAATGATTTCCTGAAACATCCAGAATGTTTGTGATGTTCCAAGTGAATGAAAGATTTTATGCAATTAGAATATAAGGCTAAATACATAAATTTGGGATATTTTAAGATTATTTCATATTTGATTTTAGAGATAAGTATATTTCTTTTTCCCAACTTCCAGGTCTGTGTAACATTTACATGGAAAGATGCTTTTGATAAAGGATCACTTTTTGGAGGGTCTGCCAAACTGGGTATGTGAATGTATCAAAAAATCAAGTATTAATGATACTAAACTTTGAAAATATTTTTATGTAATGGAATTAATAGTCTTTCTAACATTCTCAACATAGCTTTCAAATTATTTCAACTATATTGGTAACACATTAATCACTTCAACATTGATAATGAACAAATAAGCAGCATGCAAAAAACTTTTATAAAACTGAAATTTAATATTAAATTTCCAGAGGCACAATTAGATGTGCTGCCTGATAGTAGCTGTAGTGTCTGCTTCTCAGACTTTTTCTGAGAACAACTTCAATTGATACTAATCAGAACTGTTCATATTAATATTAAGATTCAGTAGATTTTGGGTAATGCAGCTCTTCCTGTTTTAAATGAGTGAGATCATTATGAAATGTGCTTATGAGTGATTAAGTCCCCTCCAGAAGGCGAGTGATTGTAGATGGCTTCAGAAACCTAGTCTTGATGCCACATTTTGTTCAGAAGAATATAATTGTTTGCCTGTGCTCTGAAATCACTCTTCTGTCACTTCTTTTAAAAATATTTGCATACAGATTTGAATATGTGGAAAGCAAAAGATTATATTTTTTTCCCATAAACATAACAAGTTTGAGTCTGATTTATTTAAGTCATAGAGGGACAAATCTTCATTAAAATTTCAGGGTCATGAAATGGATTTGGGACACTTGCCAATATAGAAGTAAGACTAAATCCTTTTGAGTAAGTGAGGAGCCGTTTTCATGAGTCATGATTCTTTAATATTTATATTTACACGTAAGTGTTCATTGTGATCAGCACTGCAAGATGACCCTTGCAATTTTGAAGTTCCAGACAAAGCATGAAAAAAATGTTTGAACCTTACCGTGTTTTTATTAAAGTTTTTGCCTCCTTTATACAGCACTCTGTTAGCAACTACTGGAAGCCTTAGCAGTTTTCTGTATTCTGAATACACATGCTAACAGTTGTGCTCCCATGAACTGTATCTGTAACAATACACCACGTACCTATGCATACTCAGGTGATCCTTGCTTTCTGTTACGACTGTTCTAAGAAATCCTGGATAATTGGAGACCTTCCTGAAGATGCTCTGTTTTTTTTTTTCCTCAGAATTTGGTTTGTTCTTTGGGCCAACATTTAAGGAGGATTGAATCCCATTTCATTGTAAAGTTCAGAATATTTGGTTATGATGTGAACCTAGTCTGTGAACCAGAGATCTGTAATAATTGTGAGGAAAAAAAATCAGTAACAATGATGATTACTGTAAGAATTTTAATAAATGGTATGTTACTGCAGATTGAGGAAGTTTGCTTGTCTGCAGCCTAATTATATACTAGTCTAAATGATCTGAGGTAGATGCCCAGGGATTTATGCAGCAGTCTGTGTCAAATATCAAAGAAGTTCTTAACTGAGATGTGAGTAATGCTTAGTTTACGAGCAGTAGGATAAGGGTCACTTGGGAACTTTAAAGCAGGTCTTGGTGGAAAGAAATTAACAAAAGGAGGTCAGAATTGGTGGTGAGGTTTTTCAGTGTAAAGCAAAGCTATCAGTAATAAAGGAAGCAACTTCTCTTAGGAGTCAAGAGAAATTTTTCCAGATAGAAATTCAGTGTAAAACTCCTGAGACTTCCATGGGAACAAAATGCAGGGATGCGACTTGGGAGTTCTGGCTCTTGCTGTGGTGCCAAACTGTTTGCTTCCCACTTTTCCTTGGATCTCAGGTCTGTATCACAGTGGTGCCTGACAGATACTCTGACTGCTTGAAAAGTGACTGAGTTCGCATGTCTTGTGTTGAGTAAGGTAATAGGTAGTGCCATAAAACAGACGAGTCTGTGGAAAATCTGTATTGCTGAACAGCTATTCTAACTGGAGTAAATGGCACTTGAGGTGCAGTGCAAAATAATTCTATACCTCAGAAATTTTAAAGCCATATTTTCTTTCCTGTTTTGTGTTTTAATCTTTTGACTATTGTCTGAGTTTACAAGATTTTAATTTTAGAAAAATTCTGGAGAATAAATTTATAGAAGGGAGATTATCTAGGTGAATTACTTTTCTCTTGATGAAATACAGCGGCTGTGTAACTCACTTGGAAACAAATGGGGGAAGAATGGCATGTCAGATTTAGGCCTGCTTATCAGAAAACTTAGTGCAGGTTGGTGAGCACTGACATAGTAGTTTCAGAGAGGGGTTAGATAAATACGTAGCTGTTTAAGGAGGCTGGATGTCAGTGAAATGAAACAATTGTACATCTTTAGTACCTTCATGTTTTAAGGGTAACTGTACCTGTAAAATAGAAAATTCACTAGTTGTCACTTCTCTAGCCTCCAAGAGGACTGTTCAGACACTTCTTGACACTAATAGGAGACTAATACTGCAGTATTTGTTTTTTTCAAGCACTTGTGTAGGGCAAATAACCTTTTGAAAGCAATTAATATTCAAAATGGTTCCTGTTCTGGTATTTTGAGTTCTAGAACTGTGGGCTCCATCCTCTGGACCCTTGAAGTACTGCAGGAGTTCTTCTGAACAGTCTACATTGCTGTCTAGTGAAATCAAGTTTTAATTATGTAAATCTTTGACTGTTTCGGTACGTGTATAATGAAGGTATTTGTCAGCATTTTCAGCATAGCTTTAGAAGTGAAAAATTCCCTACATTTCATTAGATAGAAAACAGCACATGTGAAAATCTCAGTAATTGGTCAGTTATTGTTAAGTGAATAATGCATGCAAGTTCATATTTCAGATGACCTCTCAGTAATGCTTCAAGAGTCAAAAAGCTGCCCTCTAGTTAGAAAGACTTTGAAATTATTTTGTATGCATTTTCATGCTACTGCTTTCATGCTTGTTGTCACTTTCTGTAGGTTTTCACGTGGAAACATTTAGTGGTAGTACTAAATTAGACTTTGTAAAACTTTCAGAATGAAGATGACTTAACTTGAAAAGTTCAGTAAGACTGGGGTTCTGTTTGTTTTTACTTGAAACTGTTGATACCTTTGTAACGTTGGCCTCATCTGTAGGATACTGGAGAACTGAAGTTTGTTTTCTTAACAGTCTGGCTAACTGTCTGTCTTGCCTGCAGCTCTGGCAAGTTTGGGATATGAGAAGACCTGTGTTTTGTTCAACTGTGGAGCATTGGCAAGCCAGATTGCAGCAGAACAGAATCTGGATAATGATGAAGGACTAAAAGCTGCAGCTAAGCACTATCAGGTACAGAGGCTCCCTGCTTCTGCTTGTGTATTCAGAATTCATGTTCTTAAAACATCAAACAAGTATCTCTCAATTTTAAAACTATATACACATACATTAAAATATATAAGTACATATTTTCCTGCCCTTAACTGCAAGGATGGATTAACTATCTACCTGCTCTTGTCTTATATTTGTTTATCACATTTGGAGGATATAATTCTATAGAAATCCCCATACTCCTTCCCTCAAGCAAGTTGGTAATTAAACCTTCAGCTTAAGATTTAATAATTTTAGCTAATATAAACTTTAGTTTTCACAAATATTACAGTAATAATCTCTCTTCTTTCTGGAATGCATTAAAATCTTAGGCTGTTAGGTGTAACCAATATACCATTATTTATAGTCTCTCATGATATGTGTCTCCTTGTAAGTGGCTACAAGAACAAGAGGTCACAAGGATTTATTTTTATTGGCTAAACAAAAAACGAAGGACTGTACACCAAAGAAACTTTTCTTTTTATATTTTTATATGTATTATATTTATTAGTGAGAAAATGTGTATAAAAAAGTAGATGGTAATACATTCTTTTGTTTTTACTTAGTTTGCTAGTGGTGCTTTTCAACACATTAAAGACACAGTTCTGTCAGCCTTGAATCGAGAACCTACAGTGGACATCTCTCCAGACACAGTTGGGACACTCAGTCTTATTATGCTGGCTCAAGCCCAAGAAGTCTTTTTTTTTGAAAGCGACAAGAGGTATATTTCAGTCTTTGGCTTGCATTTTTAAGAGCATATTGCAACTTACACGAAGACTTAGAAGTGTTTTAAGCTACTAAGAACCAGTAAAGGGCGTTTCAGAAGTTTTTATGTTTGCCTTAGGTTTGCCTCCCCATGCTTGTTGCAGGTCATTAAACACTGATGTCCCTTAAGAATTTGACTAAGGTTCACCTGACAGTGCAGTTCTCCTATCTGCATTATTATGTCCAAAACCTTTAGTCTTCCTCTCTACAAAGGATATTACTGGATTATATTTTTTCCGTTCTCCACTTGCAAACAAGATATCTCTGAAAGAACTGAGAGTACAGTCTCTGTAAATGCTACATAAGGGGTTTTCCAAGTACTCCCCTCCTCCTCTATCAGGAGGTGATTTCATTAGAATTTAGAAAGAAATGACTGTGCTAGAAACAAAGGAAATATCCTAAGACTGGAAGAGAGACGAATTCTTTTTGGCTGTACCGCTTTTAACAGAGGAGCTCTTTGACCAAGTCTTTTAGAAAGCCCATTTGATCTCAGGAAGGGAAATTCTCCAGGTAGAACAAAAAATTATTTCCCTAGTTGTTAAGGATTGATTGTGAAATGCTCATTCAAAGACTAGCTATCTTAATATAGCTATTAGAGAACTTAGTCTTCACAGAAATCTTCTTTGGAATAGTATTGCGTTTTATACAAGATTACTTACTCTTCTGCTCTTCTCTCATTGTTCAGAAAAAGTTGTTCATGTAGAAGTTACAGATACTTGAAAGTAGAACTGAGGAAATAGAGGTCATATGATTGTCCACAAATGGCTCTTTCTCCTGACATAATTTGGAATTCTTTGGAGGAAGACATGGGTTATCTTCTGCCTTTAGGAGAATCTCAACATGAAACTATTGTCCTTCAGCCAGCTGATAAAGTATGTTTGTTCTTTATCATGCTAGTAGCAGTATTTTAGTTTCTGGCTGTTTGGATGTTGCTTTGAAATATATTTGTATAACAAATGCCTGAAATGTTTCCTTCAGTAACGGAACAGGTGCTTCTCTCATTTTTCATGACAGATAGTCATCTTCTCAATTTCTTCTTTTCCAAAACATGAAAAAGACAAACCAAGGCTAATCCAAACCGCAGATGTCCCCAGTGAACTGAAGATTTTTATCATTACTCCTAAGACCACAAGTCTGACAGTGTTTGAAGGACAGTAAGGCTAATAATCATCTGATTATGAAAGCTGTAGATTTTGCTGGATTTAGGTTCTTTTCTCCGGGGGAAAGATATTTCATCAAGAATCGTGCTTGCCAACATGATTAACTTCAAAACCTATTTTTTCAAGTGCAAATCCTTCAAAGTTAGATCTCAAACCAGAAACTAAGCTTCTTGCTGCTTAGACTGTTTACTTGATTTGGAATTTTCTGGGTTTTCTCTCATGTGACATAGTCCATTTATCAGCTTACCAGCTATAATGGTATTTCTGATAGAACTGAGTTTATTTAGAAGTTGAAAGAAAGCAGAAGTGTCTGGCAAAAGCCAAATTGGTCAGTCATATCTAACCTCATTACATAACTACAGACTAGTTTTTTAATTTCTAAGCCATTCCTAACATTTTCTTTAGCTGACGTAAAGTGTGCATATTTGCTGTTCTGAATCAAGGCTTACATTGTAACTGCAATATTTTAAATACACCTGAGTAAAAACTAAAGCTTCTGATGGTCAAAGATATGTTCTGAGTTGTCTGCATGGACAAATGAGTCTTCTCTAATGTTTTCTTTGTTAATGGAAATATAGTTAATATGCCAGTATTTCTTCCTTTCTTAATGGTCCAGTTATAGGAAGGAAGGTGCAACTACTGCACACTTGGTGGGCTAGAAGGAAAAGTTCTTTAGGTTTGTTGTGTGATTTGGTTTTATTAAATATGTAGTGCACCAGACAGGAACATTCTAGCAAAGAAGAAAGGTGATAGATCTCATAAGATTAATTCTCCCAGTTTGTCCGCTAAGTCCTGTTCCAGGATCTTTCAGGCATACCTTAAACATGTTTACCTCATAGAAGGTAAATACATTCTATCCCAGCTCATGTCGAAAATGTTGTAGACAGCTGTATGAATATGCTGGTATGAGCAGATCACGTGGGAATTCTTTTGGTTGAATTTTGGCAGTTAAGCATACTCTGCAGAATTCCTAATCGCTCCGTAGTCCACAGTCATGCCTATCAATTTGTCAGTAGCTAAGAGTCGCCAGGGTCAGAGGGTGACTCTTTTTTGCAAGGGCAGCTACTTAGAGTGGGGAGTCAGTGTTGTATTGATTGTCTGTCTTCTCTTGGAAGGCTGAATTGCTAGTGCAGGCCAGAGGTCATCTCCTTTTATGAAGGAGATAAAGATAACCTCTGGCCTCCACTACTAATAGTGCATATCTCCTTTATTAAAGCAGTTAGAGAGTCGCAGAATGTTCCTGTTCTGGCAGTTTTGGCTTCAGGAACCTGTGTGAGGATGTGAGGCATGAGATAGCAGTGCAGATGGGAACATGCACTGATAGGAAATAGTGGGTATGACTTTGAGGAGCTGTGGTTATTTATGTCTTGGAAAGGTGTTTCTGTATTTGCTCTAATGTAACAATGGTGTGGGCTAGAATGGAAAGGACCAGTCCATTTTCCTCTGTTAAAGTTTTTCAGAGTCCTGTCATGGAACTGGGTTACATACAGATCCTGCTGAAAATGAAATCTATTTTGCTAATTAGATTTCAGCTAAATTCTTTGACTGTGGCTGTACAAGTACTTGTGCTGGCACAAGGAAGGGCTGGGAGAAGCTGCCAAAGTTATGAGTGGGATTGTTGTGGCTTTTATTGGCAGCTTGCCATTGGTTTGAGGTAAAGCTTCACTCTTAATCCTGCATAAATGCTTGCAGCTGCCAAAAGATTTCTTGTACAACTGGCTGAACCTTTGGTGTCATGATTGAAGTAGAAAATCTGGGAACTACTGCTGGATGTCAAGAGGGAAAAATGGGATCTGACCTTCGAGCTGTAATGTAAAGCTGTGCCCTCAAAATACAGTTTGAAGATGAAATAATCACCTCTTCAGTTATAAAAACTGATGATGATCTTAATTGTTCTTTGTTTTTTCTCTTTCTCCCCACAGATAAAATGAAAGATGGTATCATAGCTAAACTAGCGAATCAAGCTGCAGATTACTATGGTGATGCTTACAAACAGTGTCAGTATAAAGATACTTTGCCCAAGGTTAGTAACTCATGGAAATAATGTGGGATCTGTTGGTTTTGTGAATAACTGTTATTGTTTATAATGTTCTTAATGAAATACACTTAAAATGTATATCCTCAAGAGAAGCTGACATATTGCTGCTTTTAAGGGAAGTGAACATGTAATTTGAAAACAGTGAATTGAAGGGGCAAAAGAGTGTGGGTTTTTTTAATAAGTAAAATCTTATTACATGAAGTGCATTTATTGTAATGCATTTCATTAAAGTGAACTGGAAATGCTTGTGGCATTATTTAGGGATACATTCTTAGAACTTAATGCCTTACTAAATCTGTTTTCAAACTAACACTTTCTATTGGGGCTTAATTGGCTTCTTAGTCTCAGTGTTTTCATATGAAATTTGCTCTCATGTTGAGTACAGCCTGAATCCAGAGGTTCTGTTCTGTCACCTGTTAGTGGCAGATGTGACTGGAAGTCAGTGTATCTTCTGTCCTTCTGCCTGCCTTCTCTTGCACTACCCCAAAACAACCTTGTAAAATATCCCAATTCAATCTTGACTGTTCATTTGAATGCTGCTAGTTTTGGAAGAGGTAAAAAGACCTTCCTCATGTTCCTTGAATGTTTCTCACGTAGGTGTTATGTTCATGATGATTTTTGACAGGCATTGAGATATAACAGAGCCATCTTTATTTTTTGTTGTTGTGTACCTTTCTAAGCTGTAGATCTGCTCCTCGTTCCAGTTGCAAAGTAATCTGTCAAGTGATTATTGGAAAGAACATAATAAGGTTTGCTGGTTAACACCAGCTCTGAGGACAGTTACATGTTTAGGAGTGTGACATTAAAGTTGATTGCATGTGTGAAACTCCAGTTACAAGGCCTTCCAGACAGATTTGTCTTCCAAATTTACCCTTTTCTTTAATGTCATTTTTCCATCACTGGGGGAGCAGCAAGTTTGCACAAATGTGAAGAAGCAGGTCTTTGTGTCCTGAGGTCTTTAAAACATCACTCTGGTTTTCCAGTGCTCCTTGATTTAGGAAATAAAACAGTAAGGCCAAATCCTTGATCTAAGACCATGTCTGTGCTGTGCGCTGCAGCGTAATGTTTTCTTCATGTCTTGGTTGGTACTCCTGCAAAGATAAGTGCATTTATATAAAGTCTAAAAATTACTTTTAAGTTGCTTTCCATGTCAATAGTTACTGGTCTTCTTTATTTGTTCTTTCCTTTCTTAATTGTAGTTACTTTCTTGATAGGCCTGCTGCTGTTTTAAGTGTAATTACTTTTCTTAATTAAAAAACCAATCAAACCAAAAAAACCCCTGGAAGACCTATCTTTCCACTCACCTCCATTTCTTAAGAACACTGTCTTGGCTTTGTCTGGGGGTATTTGGGTGTGTTCTTGCAACTGTCCTTTCTACTGCATGCATTTCTTACCTTTGAAATAAATGTTGTGACTTCATGGCTTGAATTTAAACCCTAGTTCATCTAAAATAATGGACACCAAGAATTTTGCAAAAGCAGATTAAAAAAAGTATTCAATCCATGCAAAGCCACATGGTCTCTGACATTCGCCTCTAATGTTTTAACCTATCTAAACCATTAATTGGTTGATTCTAATTTCCTTTTCTTCTTCCTTTTTCTTCCTGCATCCCATGTTGTCTGTGGTGGTTAATGTGCTTGGACTTTCCCCTGGTCAGTATTTTTATTTCCAGGAGGTGTTTCCTGTTCTGGCTGCAAAGCACTGCATTATGCAGGCCAATGCAGAATATCATCAGTCTATCCTGGCAAAACAACAGAAGAAATTTGGTGAAGAAATTGGGAGGTTACAGGTGAGTAACTTTCTTCTCTGAAAAATGTGGAAAATCCTGAAAAGCTGGGTTGGAATTCTGAAATCCAAATAACTGAGAATGAAACGTGTTCACAAATTGCTGAGCATGCTTTCCACCTGAATCAAATTATTATCAGCTGCAAAGATGAAAGGCATCTCTCTAACTTTTGTAAAGATGTGTTTTAATGATTTTTGGGTAAATTGGTACTGCTTGACATGTTAAATCTGTCTTTACATTTGCATAGGCTTCATATCTCGGGTTAGCTAATATGACAGATTAGTTAATAAATTTTCCTGTGTAATGTTATTAAAAATCCTGAAAATGTTAAAATTCTATCTGCTTGATCTATACCTAGTTCTTTTGCATATATCCTGCTTTAAATTTGAGTAATTTTTAACCATTGTACAGACAGTTCGCTTTTTAGTCTTTATAGTTTTCCCCCCCCATAACTGGTTTCTAGAGGGACTCGGATACAGATGTTGTAATGAATACGGTTGTCTCATGGCTAAAAAAATGGCTAAAATTAACTATTTCCTTCAAGTCCCGATCTTTTGGAAAATGCATATGTGAAATACTGCTTCAACTGGTTGTGAAGATCCATGTGCACTCTGTATCTACTGCTGTGTAGGAGAGTTGACAGACGTATAGAAGATGATGGTGTTGACATCTTGAAAGTTACCATTTTGCATTTATCAACTTTGTGAGAATGGAGCTTGAAGCTTCCTTATGATCGCGCATCTGTTTTCTTAACAGTATCTGAAAGGGAGAAAGAGAAGTTATTATTTTAACTGTTTTTTAATTTTTTTTTAGCATGCAGCAGATTTGGTCAAAACGGTAGCATCTCGTTATGATGAATATATAAATGTTAAAGATCTGGTTGACAAAATCAACCGTGCACTTGCAGCTGCCAAAAAAGACAATGACTTCATTTACCATGACCGGGTTCCTGACCTGAAAGACTTGGAGTCCATTGGAAAAGCCAGTCTTGTGAAGTCTACTCCAGTTGTTGTTCCACTCAGTCAGAAATTCACTGGTAAGTAGTGTGTGGAGTGCATAGGTGCACAAGTGTTACCTTGTGAAACACATGGTCAGCAAAGTTCATTTGTACCATACAAAAATAAACATGTACTTTTTATACTGTATTAAGTGACAGCAGTGTTTTTGAAACTGCTGTTTTTCTTCTCCAGTTTGTTGTTGTTCTTGATGATAAGTGTAATAAAAGCACAGGTTAAAAATTCTTTCCTGAAATGTACAATTCTCCTAAAGATCTTTCCAGGATTTATTCAGCAATTGTATTTTCTATATTAAACCAGTCTTTTTAATTTCAGAAGGAACAGTTCTGTGGGGGACAGTACCAAGTTATTCAAGATCAACTAACCTAGTTACTGCTCTCCCATAAAGTTGAAAAATTTAAGTTTGTTGGCCCTGCAGATGAGTTGTGAAAAAATTATTCTCTCTTACCTTTTTCATCTTTTTCCTTTTAATGAAACAAAAATAGAAATGAAGCCTTAAGGCAAATCTGATTTGTAGCCCTACAATTGGTTTAAATATATTGTCTTTAAATTATTTTAAACTCAATTTCAGCCTTAAAAACTGAAATCTAAAGGCCTTTAGAAATAGATTTTTGTTTTTAAGACATGTTGGGGAGTAGGAGGAGAGTATCTTAAACTGTTTAGGTCAGTCTCTGTAGTACAATCTGTACAAAGAAGCTGTGAAGATGTTTGTGTGCTTTTACTTTCATAGTGCAGCTTTTGTAATTTATACTACTTTAATTTCAGACCTGTTTGAGAAGATGGTTCCATTGCAAGTGCAGCAATCTGTGAGTGTTTATAACCAGAGGAAGGCAGATCTGGTAAACAGGTCAATAGCCCAGATGAGAGAAGCCACAAATCTGGCAAATGGGTAAATATGGCTTCTTGTTAAGTTTCTCAAGAGGGGTTGTGCACAGCCTGTGAGCCCTGGGGGCCTTGCAGCCTTCAGATATTCAGATTATAGTGGTGTTTTTTCATTACTGTGTGGTAGACTGGCAAACTTAAACCATAACAGGAGGATATAGAACTACTTTTTTGTAGGTGTTAAAACTGAAAACTTATTAAGAACAGGTAGTATTTATTTTTATTTCATCTTTCCTCATTTTTAGGAGTCCAACACTTGCTCAGAAAAAGTTCCAGTAACATTAATATAGAAGGATTTTAATATTCCAGTAGTAATTTAAAAAAAAGTTTTTAAAGAATAAATAATTGTAAAAAAATTGTACCAAGCTGAGGGATAGCAATGTGATTTAAGGCAGTTGTTTCTTTTGTCTACCACATAGTCACTACCTAAAATGTTTGCCATGTTTTGTAAGTGCTAAGAGGCTAGGGTTTCTGTAGTTTTTTAAGAGCTTTGAAATGTATTTTTAGTGAGGTGTATGCCAGGAATAGTGTTAGTGTTTTCAGTTTGAAATTTCAGCTCAGGTGTACATTACACTCCATTTCCATTATAATTGACTGTGTGATTGTTTGTTTGGATAGCAGTGTTATTTTCAGGATAAAAGTTGTTTATTTAACATTTTTACTTTTTCAGTGTGTTGGCTTCCCTCAATCTTCCTGCTGCTATCGAAGATGTGTCTGGTGATACTGTTCCTCAATCTATTTTGAACAAGTCTAAGTCTGTGATTGAACAGGGGGGAATTCAGACTGTTGATCAGCTGATCAAAGATCTGCCTGACCTGCTGCAAAGGAACAAAGAAATTTTAGATGAAGTAAGCCCAAAACCCACTACACTAACACATTCTTAAAATACATCTCCACTGAATGCTTCACTTTAAATGACGATAGAAAGTGCACAATTATTCAAGTGCTTGTAACTTTATTAACATTTTCAAAATATGCTATTTAAGTGTTCAGCCCATACAAAAACTATGTTGACACATGTGGATGTTTCCTTACAATTATTTTTCTTTTTAAAAAAAGTTGGTGGAAACGGGGAAGCATTTGGAAAACATTCTAAAGAAATTTGGGTGCTTTGACCCTTTCATGCCTGTTTTTTATTTGTCAAATTATTTTTAGAAAGGATGTATAGGTGTTTTTTTGTTTTCTACATTAGCTGCATATTTTTTAGCTATTTTATGTTTGAAACAGCTCATAATGCATGTTACATTTTACTCTTGCAGTCTCTGAGATTATTAGATGAAGAAGAAACTACAGACAATGACCTGCGAACAAAATTCAAAGAACGCTGGCAGCGAACACCATCGAATGAACTCTATAAGCCTCTCAGGGCAGGTAAAGTCCATGTTTCATGCTTTGGGTTCTCAAGATGTCCACAGTGTAAATTAAAGCAGTTACAGAAGTTTAAATCTGAAGAGTAGCTCAAATTAGTGGTCATTCATATACCTTTGTATGCTTTACTGGAGAATTAATGTAGGTACCTAGTTTATGCACTATTTAAAACATAACTTAGAAACTTAGGTTTTATAAAAATGTCTAAACATATTGTGCATGCTTATAAAAACGTACGATGACTTGTTGAAAAGCACAAAAACTGCTCAGGTGCAAGATTTGGATGAAACAAGTTTTGAAACAATAACAATTCCCTTTTTTTTTCCCTCCTGTCTCCAGAGGGAGCCAATTACCATAATATTTTGAATAAAGCTATGCAAGCAGATGGGCAGGTGAAGGAGCGCTATCAGACTCACCGGGATACGATTGCGCTTCTGTGTAAGCCAGAGGCAGAACTCAATGCAGCCATTCCTTCTGCCAACCCAGCAAAAACATTACAGGGAAATGAGGTAAAGCAGTGAAATTTGTCTCTGTTTCGAATAGAAGGGCTGTCTGTTTAACAAAGTAAACCTTTGTGACTTGGTAAGAAAGCTGATCCTTAGGCTCTTGTTTCTGTCTCAATTGATACTGGAGGTAATTAACATTTGGAAAAGAAGTTGTCTTTATGTTTAAAATCTTCTTGAGTACAGTTTGTTACATTTAATGTGAAGAAAGTTAATCAAGGACAGAAAGACTGGTTGACTATTATAAAAGGAGCAATCTTTGAATATTTTTGTTATTCAAGGGAAGGGGGATGTAGTGCTCGGGTTCTTGGGACAGTGTAGGACATGGCTCAGTATTTGGAAATATTAGGCAATTACACCAATTTGGTTTCCAAGCAAATGGCTCATCTACAGCAGTATTATTATTTTTCTTATAGAAATCGTTTGAAATCAGTGGTTTTTGCTGCTGATATAGAATATCCTATTGGAAGGTACCTGATCAGCCTAAAAAAACCCAAACATTTTGCAGTAATTCGGTCTTATTAGCAAAAGCAAACCTGTGGAAGAGAATATTGGAAAATGTTTGAAGATCTTTGGCCACATTTTGTCTTGATTTCTCACCTTAAACATATTAATAAAAAATACTCATGCAGAAATGTTACCAGAATCAATGAGGAATGCAAGACAGAAACAAATTATTAATAGGTTATACTTCCCCAATAGATCCTCCATACCTGCTAACTTAGGACATTTATATTGCCTAGGTTGTGAATGTCTTAAGAACTTTGCTGGTCAGTCTGGATGAAGTTAAGAAGGAGAGAGAACAACTGGAAAATGACCTGAAATCTGTGAATTTTGACATGACAAGCAAATTCCTGACTGCACTTGCGCAGGATGGTGCTATAAATGAAGAGGCTATCTCTGTGACTGAGCTGGACAGAATTTATGGAAGTTACACGCAGAAAGTGCAGGAGTCCCTAAAAAAGCAGGAAGAACTTCTCAAAAGCATTCAGGTACAACACTTCATGTGTTCTCCCTTCTCTTGAATTAAGAGCAGTGATACTTCTACCTCTCTAGTGCTTTAGAAGTCCCACTTTGCTTTCTAGTCTGTTTTGCTTGTTATGCTGTCATCTGTCAGTTGATACTCCTTTATACCTTGATCCCTGAAAAATACAGAGATGTCTTTAACTGGAAAGAAATGTGAACTCTCCCACAGCTCCATTATAAATTCTCTTGGACCTTGGCACAATTCTTCAGAAGGTTTTGTCCTTGGAAGAAGCTTAAGTAGTGTGTTAAGAAGTTTTTGGGTTTGTTTTTTTCCATTATTCCATTTTAATTCTTTCTGGGAGAACAGGAGATCTGTCCTTACTGTCTACTAGAAGACATTTTGGGTCTCTAAATTACAGCTTGATTTATTCCTTCTTGCTCTTTACAATATGCTTGACTTCCAGCATGTGCAAAACTCATTGAAGTAAAACTTAATAGAATTTCCCATGGTTTATTTATAAATTCAGTCTTAATTTATCAGGAACAGGTACCTGAAACATCTGATGAAGAGGAAGTCTTTGTGCTAGGAGAAAAGACAATGGCAGCTTGAGTAATGATGGAGACTTTTTCCAATGGGGAGAAAAAAAAATCTTGAATGACCATATATACCATGTTTTTCAAGGATTTTGTACTTGGATATTTTTTAGCACAATCTACTTAAAGCAATATCCATCAAGATTTTGTAATGTTTGAATGTCCTGCAGTTCAAGTTTGTTGGCTTCTGGATGAAGTCTTTTGAAACAGTCTATTGAAGTCTATTGAAACAGTCTTTTTAAGTTTGCTTGTTTATTTTCCTGAAATAAATGAGATGTAAATAGATGATCCTTCTGTAAGTTTCCCCCTTCCCTCTACTTTTAATAGCTTGCCAATGTCAACCAAATTTGAAGTAATGCTTCTTAAAAATACTGACTTCCAGTATGATTTTATGAATATCAATGAAAGTAAGTACAGGAGAGAGCCTTATTAGTATAGCCTTGGAAAGACAGTCTGCAGGATGAGCTTGAGAATTATTAAACACAGCCACAAGAGAACAGAGAATTACCTGGTGATGCCTACTGCCAGTAAGTTAACATATGTACAGTTCTGAAATATACATTATAATAGTCACTGTGCTTGGCAGATAGCAAGTGTGTAAGTCCAGTGTGGATGGGAGATGAGGAAAAGCAGGTATTGGGGAAAACAGAAACAATGAGTAAGAGGAAAAAGAAAACAAAACATATAGAAGCTTATATGGAACTAGCCTGCATTATTTGCACTGTTTCTTTGTTTTCTTCTTTTTAGAACGCGCATCAGGATTTTTCAAAGATGAAACAATCAAACAACGAATCTAATTTAAGAGAAGAAGTCTTGAAGAACTTAGCTGTGGCAAATGACAACTTTGTGGAACTTGTAGCCAATTTAAAAGAAGGCACAAAGGTATGGTAATGCTTAAGAGATTGAAAGGACTTTTTTATGTATGCAATGAGATATGAATCAAAAATACTAATAAACTTTGGAGACATGGTAATTGACAGGTACATTTTTGAGGATTTTACTACTGAAGTGAGGGACAGCAAATTGCTTGAATTTTGATGGTTTCAAGAGCTGTGAGATGTGAAAAGGGGGAAAGCTTCTTTGTTCCTATCTGAAAAACAAGCTTTTCTGAGCAGTAGGATAAATTGTCAATTACAGCTGAGTAAATGATGCTGAAGCACCCAGATGAACCATTTTATCTGAGAAATTCTTTCATCTGTTCTCCCATGGTATTTAAAACTGGTGTTTTAAATGTTGTTACTGCATACATGAGAAATAGTAAGGAGAGCTGTATTTAGCTTGCTTTTTTTGATCTAGGCTTCTGGAAGGTGTCTTACTACATCTGGATGAAGTATTTTTTTGCTGGTTTATTCATAGCTCATTAGAGGGGGAAAACAACAACCTCTGTCTATAGAGATATCTATAGAAATGAAATGCATGGAACTGAGAGCAATAAAATTAAAAATAAATAATTATCCTTTACAAAAATAAATAGTTCATCACCAAAAGTGATCTAGATTTGCTCTGGTTTTAATACTTTTTTTTAGTTATCCTAAACAATTTTTATATTTATACACACACAAACCTCCACAAAATTCTGTGATATTTCAGGCAACATAGCTGACTAATTATGGTTTTGAAAAGCATAATAGAATGTACTAGCAAACTTTTTTGCTATGGCAGATTCTGGGCACTGTCATAATCAATGCCCATAATTGGATCAATATGTAAAAGTAAGTTGGCACGGAGTCTGAAAGTATTGATTGAATGTATTCTGTTTTTATTTTTCTTTACTAGTTTTACAATGAGCTGACAGAAATCCTGCTGAAGTTCCAGAACAAGTGCAGTGACATTGTCTTTGCTCGCAAGACTGAAAGAGATGAGCTGCTCAAGTAAGATTTCAATATTCTGTGTAAGCATTGCAGAAACATTTAAAGCATTTATCAGAAATTTATCTTTGGGGACATGTTTATTCCGGTACTTGATGAAAGGAGAAAGGAAGAATAGATGTGCTAAGCCTACCACTTCTTTGCTTTAGTGCTAGTCCTACACTCCTCTCCCCTAGGAAAGTGGTAGGAAAAATAAATGGAAAAATCTGCTTTGAAGTCTGCTCTACTGTCCCTATGTGCCGTTCAGTATGAGTCTGTTTCATGTTATGATTTCACTTTCTGTTCTTTTTGGCGTGCATTTGTTAGTAATTTTATTTTATTCTTTCCTTTGAGGAACTTGTGATTTTTGCACCCTGCCCCTGCTGTCAGTTTAGTTTGAGAAATTAGATAGATGCTTCATCATATGATTGCCCTCCATGTGTTCATTGTGATGGGGGAAAAGCATTAGTAGTCTACTTCTACTCTGTAGTCTGATCTAGTCTCCTACTTTATCATTGCTTAGCTGTGTGGATTGCTTACAGTGCTGGAGAGAGAAGCAGGTTTTGTCCTTCATGTGAGGAAGTGTTTGATGTTGTCATTGTCCTCCACATGAGACCAGACCTAGTCTAGTATGTTTCAGATGTGGTTTTTAGTCTCTTCCCTTAAGAGGAAAGCATAATTGAAAGGTTTGCCTTTTAGGTAGTGTTCTTTAGCAAAACACGTAGCCTTTTGTAACAAAGGACTAGTTGTTACTAAAATTTTAGTTGGTGAAACTGCAGTTGTTCTCTTTACTTGCCATGTTGCAAATGGGATGCTCAGCCCTCAATTTCTACCTTTCCTGACGTGATCCTTTGTAGAACTGCTCTTTTTCATTTGGGCACTGTGCTTGTAAACAAAGTCTGAGTTACAACGCCATCTGCCTTTATCTGGCTTCCTACATTAATGTGATTTGGAAGCTGTTAGGCTGCCTAACCAAGCCAGATGTCTGAATATCTCACGTCTCTACTATGTTTATGGTCAGTGTTAAGGCTGTAGGGTTAGTGTTGATAGAACTTCTCAAAAGCAAGACTTCTGCTAAGTCTTGCTGTGCTCTTTTACTGTCTTGACTACTGTTGTGATCTATTCCCAGTATTGAATTAGAACCTAAAAACATTATTAGAAAATAAATGTAACAGTTATTCAGAGAGTTGGCTAGAGGATGGTTTCCATGGCAGTGATTATGACTCCAAATTTAGTTTGAGCTACCTCAGTGATCATGCTTTAAGTATTAGACTTACTCTGCTGCATCTTTTTGGCTTAACTTGCTGCAGTATATGACAATTCTTAAACTAAGCTGCATGTTTGTTTTTTTTTGTTTTAAACAGAGATTTGCAGCAAAGCATTGCTCGGGAGCCCAGCGCCCCCTCCATTCCTCTGCCTGCGTATCAGACCACACCAGCAGCGGGAAGTAAGCCAGCGGCATTGCCCACTCCCACTCCAGCCCCAAGAACCATGGTGGTAAATACATGCTACAGAATTAGTGGGTTGAAAATGCTGGGTCTGTACTTCAAACTCTAAACTGATCTGTCATTTGTGTGTATCACTCCTTAGTATACTGGTGTAGTTGGAAATGTGTTGAAGTGAAGTAGAGGGCAAAATCTTAATGTTTCACAGAGAGGTGTGTTATGTACTATTCATGTTCATGATTTACAGATTTAAAATTAAAAGCTTGCTGCCTTTTAGATGTTTCACATTATTTGTATAGACTAAATATAGAATGTCCGTTTAAAATGAAAATCAATCATATAACCACAGCTTTTGATTCCAAGACTTCCATAAAGTAGCTCCAGCTTAATTCACTTTCTCTTGTTAGGGGACTAAACCACAGCCACCAGCACGGCCACCACCACCAGTGATTTCTGCAGCAAGCAGTCTCTCTTCTGCATTAGCACCCTCTGGAACAGCTGCAACTCCTGCTGCTGCTCCGACTCCTACTCCAGGAGCCAGTGCACCTGCAGCAAGCTCTGTACCTTCACAGGCACAGGGACCACCTTACCCAACTTATCCCGGTTACCCAGGGTAAGATATGGGAGTACTTAAGCAGATTTTTGTTATCCTGTTACTTAAAAGCACTTTTTTCTAGTGTGTGACATTTTAGCATTACTTATTGTTACAGTTAAAGATGTGTTTACTATTTGAGGCAAGGGGTTTTTTGGTTTAGTATTTTGGTTGGTTGGTGTTTTGTTTGTTTGTTTGGGTTGGGGTTTTTTTTGTTTTTTTTGTTAATTTTAATCATGTAACTCTTGTAGAAATCATTTGTTTGTACTTTTTGTGGAAAGGTTCATTTTAAGTGTTCACAGTTAATCTTCTTTGAAGGAGAAGGAAAACAGTACTTCATTTCCTTAACTGTGGTTTGTTAATTATGCCAACACTTTTGAGACAAACACCACCAAATGACTATGCAAGTGTTGGCATATTTCATTTTTTGAATATCTAGTATGATACTAAGGTGATGCAAAATACAGAGAAAATTGTTGAGTAGTTTGCTTTCTTCTGACTCTTCTCCATCTTCCTGATGTCATCATAAGGAATTGAAGGCAGCTGTGCCCTCCTTTGGTAGCAGGCTCAGCAAATGTTGAAGTATTCACAGTGTTAGTAAATATTTGAGAATTAATTTAGATCAGTTGTAGTTCTAGCAAGTTGCCTTTACTCCACCTTCTGTCTGCATTTCTGTTCCACACATTGTAATAGTTTTGTGTTTGCTTTTTGAAAGTTACCACATTTCCTGTTGCACTCAAAGCAAAATGAAAGAAAAGCATCTGTGGAGATTCCGTGGGTCTGTATCTATTAATGACTTGTTCTTGCAAATTAACGCGATCAGTGTTTTTCAACTCAGATGTGCTTTTTTCCCCCCCCCGCACAGGTATTGCCAGATGCCAATGCCAATGGGCTATAATCCATACATGTATGGTCAGTATAATCTGCCATATGCACCCTCACCCATGTATCAAACTCCTGGACAACCACCATATCCGCAACCTCAACAACCTGGATACCCTTTTCCTCAGCAGCCTTATTACCCTCAGCAATAATGTCTCTGCAAAGAAGCTCGGCTTGTTAAAATTTGGGAGAAATTGGCAATAAGTGTACTAAAACTTCTAGCTTCAGTTAGTGTACCATACTGAACTGTATGCATCTATAACTCCTGTCTCTTGTTAACTTCTCCAAAATGTCTAGATCAGTTTGTATTATATTAAACTCTTCAAGGCATCTACTGCAGTGGTTTAGACCATAGACTAATGCCAGAATTTGAGCCTAATTCAGTGGTCTGAAGCTGAACACTACATTTTGGTTTGACCAAAATATTTGTTTGCAAAAGTCCTGTAAGTAATAAATAGGTTCAGATGAGAAAAACAAAGCAGTGTGTGCACTGGGTGTGATATATTCTACAGAACCATATAGCCTTTCCTTCTATATTCTATTGGTTTGTATTTTTTTTAGTTTAGTTAAAATATGCTATTTTGTCTAATAATCAAGGCCTTGTAAATCATCCATAAAAAGAAATAAATTACTTAAGAACGGTTTAAACACTTGGCATTCTCATTACCATAAAAATGTGTTTTGCGTGTCTGTAGATTGTTTCATTTGTCCCTTGACTTTCATAACATAAAGAAGTTCTTAAGAGTGTAGCCTTACAAATGGATTTCCACCTCTTTTCCTTGATTCTGTATTTTTGTGACAGAATCTATAATTAACCATTTAAGTGTTGGTAGGTGAAGTCTTACAGGTAGAGTTTTCCTATAACTTCGAAGTGCATTGGCCTGAAATACATTCATTATCATTTTAGAAGAATGGTTACTGTCATTTTCAGGATACTGTGTAAATGAAGGGAGATAAGGGTCCTCTAACAGGACCAGTGAATAGTTGTTCTAACTTGTGTTTTCCAAAGAAATGTTGGAGGAAAATGTGTTATGGCTCAAAATAGGGCAACTATTGATTGCTGGAGCTTTGCAGTTTGTGTTTTTGAAATGATTGCTTTTTTTCCCTTGAAAAAAAAATTGATGTATTCCCTCAGGGAGCTTGTTATCACTTTTTTTGGGGGGGGAAAGAAAATCTTGTAAATTAATGCACATTGAATGTTTACTTTTGGATCCATCATCTCAAGGGATAAACAACCTTGCACTGCATTTTACATAAGATAGTGAAGAATCTAAGTTTGGGGTTAATGGCTTCTACCAAATATTTGCTAACCATTTTTCAGCCTTCTTTTTTTAACAGGCTTGTCTAATGAGGAACTCTCCTTTCATTTAGCCCTTGATAAGAGTTACTTGGTTCTGTGGGACAGTTAATTTTCTGAATGCTTCATACAAGATGTTCTGGCCTTACAGAATAACTATCCCAGTATCTGTGTTACTAAAAGTTACTCCTTTGTTTTTCTATTAAAGTGCCTGATTAAGATATCGAGGTATATTTTGGTGTAGGTGTTTAGAGGTGCCAGTTATTGTAGCATCTGGGTGGAAACCTCACTGGATCATGAATATTCTTCCTCATGAAGAAAGCAGGATTCGTATTCATATGAGCTCCTTTCTTTCTGTCTCAAGATCCTCTTGCTATGTGATCATCCCGATTACTGTGTGATGACTCCTTGTCTTTAATACTCGCTAACCTGCATAGAAAATGTGGATCAAAAGCTAGAAATAAGTATCCCTTATAGAACTTATTGAGTACCTAATTCTAAACACGTTTATTAAATCTGTAGAAGCTCAGTGATGTAGGGAACGGGATGAATTAAGGGAATACAGCACCGTAGATGAAACCACTGCACAAAGACAAGTGCTTTGCATTTCTTTATAAACAATGCTGAATGGGGTGGCACAGGAACCTCTCCATTTTTTTTTTTCCCTGATGAGACTACATGAGGCAAGCGAGGACAATGAGAAAAAGCTAGGAAGATAACTGTTTGGAAACAGCAATCAGAACCTGATTTTATTCTAACTGGAAAAACAGTAGTTTTCCACTAATTTCACTGTGTCAATGTGAGCAAGTGCAAGTCTAATGCAACCTTTTAAATTCTAAATTTTTAGTACACCATGGGCTGTAGGTTTTTCAGTTCACACATTAGATGCATTTGAGCTGTTGTGTAAGTTTGTTTCTAGTGCCTCAGTTGATAAAACTTACTTTCATGCTGTATAAAAAAAAGTCATTTGTTTCAGCATAAAGATTCTTAGAACTGAAATTTCCTTTTTAAAATTTCATAGATCTGGAATTACTGTCAAAACATTTTTTCCAGTTGTGTTTCTACTTGCTTTAGTCTATTATTTGAATATGTGTAAAAATCTATGCATTATGTTCAGTTTTTCTCGTTTTTTTTTTTTTTCTTAAAGAGAACAGAAAAATCCAGAGACATACTATGTATCTGCTTTTAAGCATGCAGTTGTCATGACTTTGGTTGAAATGTTACCTTGTTCTTCTATAGTTTATTAAAAAAATCGGTTAGAAAACCTGATTTCATGGTGTTTCTCGTGAGTCCTTTGGGTTCAGACAAGTGTTATTTTGGAAAGTATGCAAACAAGTTATGGACTTCCAAGAATGTTTGTGCTGTGGTGAAGGCGTATCAGCTACATGTGCCCTGTAATTACAGCCAGGTTCCGAGCCTGGTAGTTGTGTTTATTTCCAAAACTGATGGAGTGTATTTCCTTCTGTTTATATGAGGAGGAAATGATTAAGGTTGATTTAATGGTTCTGTGCCTTCAGAAACTTGTATTCCAGGTCTGGTTTTGTGAACTCATGTTCAGACTGGGTTATGCAAGACCACTCATTAAAGCATGGGTAGCAAGGAAAGCGGTTGTAAGGGCAGCTAATAACAGGAGATAAACAGTCCCCATTGGCACTCCAAGCAGTCAATTTGATTTATAAAAATAAATATATATATTTTTTTTACAAAAAGGCTATATAAACTATGCTTGTTTCAATTACTGTGTGGAGGGAAAAGTTTATGATCATGTTGTTTCAGAGGCTTTGAAGTCAAGCATTTATTTAATCTTGCATAAAAGTTTTCAATGGAATTAGTGAGAAAAGCAAGTCTTAGGAAGCAAGCTAATAGAAATAATCAGTAAAATACAAAACTCTTGCAGGGCTAGTAGGTCTTTCCTCGACTGTTTTTCTTTATTAATGTGGTTTCAGGCCTTGTGGAAAAAGTGTCTTTTTTCCTGACCACTAATATGACACTGCAAACTAATGGTGATACTTTAGTATTGTCTCATTGTTTTAAGTGCTTTTAGGGCTGATATATGAGATTTAGTTCGAATTAGGCTGAGTGGAGTTCTTTGCCATTTCAAAGTTCCTTGAGGTAATATTTGAACCTTGACATATTGTAACAACCTCACCCATTGTCAGGTAGATGAAAATCACAAGAAAATCCTTTGGAAAACATTTTTTTCCCCCTCTGCATTATCTGAGAGATGTGCTTGCTTGTTACTAAAATGTGTTCACTTCTGAAATGACTTGCATCTCAGAAGCTGTTTTCTGGCAGGTGTTTATCCTGGCAGAACATTAAAACGGACTAAGCTGAGCAATTGTGGGTTTGAGTTTTGGTTGTATACTATTGAGTGAGGCTGCCTGAATTTTCAAGAATTCACTATGTGTAGTTTAAAAGAAACTATTTGGAAAGTTTCAGTGCTTGAAAAGGTGAGCTATTACAGCAGAGCAACAATCAAAATTGCTTTTTTATATTGTTTATGGGGAAGGATTTGGGGTTCTTGTTGCTTTTGACTAACATTACTCAATGTGCTAACTTTCTAGGTTTACTATGACTTTTGAAAGTTGTATTTCAAATGGTCAGTATGTCTTTTTTTTAAAAAGTAAAAAAGGTGACTTCTTTTATGATAGCTAAGTACTACTAGATTTTAAAAAAAATTACTATTTTTAAAAATTGCACTGTTCTAAGTATTTTCCCTTATGCTTTTATGATCTGACAGTCAAAAGCTTTATACTCAAGTTGAGATTTTTCTCATTTGTACTAAAATTTGGAACTCTAGTAACTTTTACTGGCAAGCATACAGTTACTGTTAATGTCAAATTGTGACTTTAATCCTGCATCTAATTCCCCTAATTGAGTATAATAGTCTCTGGTGCCAACAACTGTATCTGAGTTGTTATATTGCGCTTTTTTCCCTCTGTTTTTTTTTTTAATGCTTCTAAATCCTTGTGAGAAGCTAACCACCAATTTTATTAACCAGATTTTAAAGAAAAACTGCTAACTATCAAGCATGAAAAGGAAGAGGCAGCTGCCATTGCAAAATCAGCACCGAGGCTTCACCACAAGTCACTGCTGTCACTCCATTCAGTCCTTTCACCTTTAATCCGTTCAGCAGTTCTGCATGGGAATGCCTGCCTGCATTTGCACTTCCAAATTAAAGCACTCCTGGGTGTTAACTCAAGGTAGCCTGTTCCTAACAGCACGTTTTCCAGCCAAGTGTGGTGTGTTGTTGGGAAGGCAGGGCAATGGAAGGGCTGTTGGCAGTGGAAGGGCCATTCCCAGTGGGCAGTTTGCATGCATTCCTTTTCCTTGGAGGCTGAGGTGATGAGCAAGCACATGGGCACGGGCCCGGCAACCCATCTGGCCTTGGACTGTGCTCATGGGACACATGCCCATGACAGCTGACAGCATCCAGGTGACAAAAACATGCTAAAGACTTGGCTACGGCTTCATTATGGGCACTGGTGAGATTTACACCAAAATCAGATTTGACCGCAAGTGACCTTTCACCTAGAATAACCTGTGACATTAAGTAACCTTTATCCTAGAGTAAATTTTGTCGTGTGACTTGAGAAACCTTTGCCATTGAGGAAAATCTGTCCTTGGACTTCCAGTAACCTTTGCTCTTGAGGTTCCTGTCTTGTGTCCTCAGTTAAGACTTGACATTGAGGAGTCTGTCCCCTCAATTAACCTTTGATTGGAAGTAAACTGACCTCACGTGACCTCTGTCTACTGGCCTTGAGTAACATTTGAAATAAATTAACCTTGGCCCTGTGACCTCACAGAACCTTGTACCTTAAGTAATCTTTGTCCTGAAAGGACTTTTGACCCAGCATAACCTCTGTATTTTGGCCTCATGCAATTTATGAACTCCAGTAACCTTTCTCCTTGAGCAACCCTGTCCTACTTATTAACTGCTGTCCTATGACAGAGGCTGGACTAGTGCCATTCTGGAAATCTGCCGTAGAAAGTAACCTTTGACATCAAGTAGCTTCTGTCTTCTGACCTAAAATAACCTTTGATCCTTAATCTTTGTCCAGTGATGCAGCCTGGCTCAGGCTCACTCTGAAAGGATGCCTTTGAAATTGTAGAGGACAAGCAGCATTGTGTGATCGGGGCAGAAAATGTGAGGTTCTTACATAAGCAACATGAGGGCAAATGGCTTCCTCTGCCATGGCTGAGGTCCAGCTTCGGCCTCACCTCAGGCATGCTGCTAGGAGTGAGAGACCCTTCTGGCTTCAATGTCAGCAGTGGGATCCTCTGTGGACCGACAGCCCTGGAGCCAAAGCAGAGGACAGGAGGACTTGCTCGTGGTGTGTGAGTTAGAGTGTCCAGGTTTTGCTGACGATGGCTTCCACTGGAACAGAGAGGCTGCCTGAGGTAGATAACTACCCTGAGTTTTGGCTGGTGCAACATTTGCAGGTTATTTCATCTACCTGAGATTTGTCATCAGTCTGCCTGCTTTTCATTGTCTGACAGCGCGAGTGTACGTGGTGGGAGGCCAAGGTGTAAATGCCAACTACCTTACACCTGGAGAGTTCACTGCAGCGCAGTCTGCCTGAGGGTGGGCCTACCCAGCTCTTGTTTCTCTGCTGTTTCCTCGTAAAGGTTACATCTCCCCAATGTCACACCTGGTGGCACCTCTTACTTTTTGCTTGCTTAAACTTTCCTGAGTTGAATATTCATTTGTGTGTACACACACAGACACACAGACACACAGACACACACACAAAATCGGAGTTGTAAGGCAGAACCAGCCTGTGCTGTTTGCATTCTCAGAAGATGAGCAGCATCACGGAGCTGCCTGCTGAGCCTGCAGCAGAGGGCAGACTGAAACCATATAATCAACAGATCTTTTTGGTGCGAATATATGCAAAAAGAGATTTCAAGTTTATGTTGGTGGAAGGACAGGCAAATAATTTTTTAATTAAGCATCATCAAATTTAACTACTTGTAGATACCATGAGTGCTCCTTGGTTGATGACTTGGAGCCTGAACTGTAAAACCAGCCAAATGCAGGGACAATTACGTCTGCTGCCTGCATCCACCTTCAGCTGCATGCTGAACTCGGAGCACTGTGTTGCAAAGGGATAGGTAAGATTTCAGGTCATCCTAAACTGCGTTTTTGGTCTTCTTACATAGCTTTTGTGAATATTCTGCTTTTAGTTTGCATACTTGGACAATGTCTTTCTGTATATACCCAGTGTGATTTTAGCTCATCTGGCATGATAAGATGGTTGCTTACCTGGAGCAGTGCAAAATTAACTGATTAGGTTTAAACAGCTGCAGCAATGAGGTTACAGTGGAGCAAAGTGGAGGGTGGGTGTCATCATGACCCCCTTTGGTTAAGAGGGGGAGTAGAAAAAAGAGTCCTGTGCTGCTGGCAGAAGAAAAGTGTGTTGGCAGTAACAGCTGTGTCCCTGTGGGGCAGCTACAGCAGATGTTGCACCAGGGGATGAAAAACACTTAGAGAGTGAAGATGTCAAAGTGGTCAGAGAGGAGAAGGGGCCAGGAGAAAATGGAAGGAAAGCTGAGTGAGGACTAGCTAATGGTTGAGAAAACAGAAGTAAATCAAATGAGTTCAGGAAGAGGAGGAAGCATGGAAGAAAGGCCCATAAGACAGCATGAATCATAACATTTTAGGTGGTACAAGGAAAGCAGAGTTCAAGCAGAAAGGACTGAAGTAGTAACTGAAACAGAAGAAAAATCAATGGTGGCAAAGGGAAGGGAAAAAGGAGCTTTAGCTGTACAGAGCAAGTTCAGAAAAGAAATGTGAAGGTGAAGGAAACAAATTTTTTTCCAGTGGGTCTGAAGATCTGGAGAGCTAGGTGAAAGCTGAGGGTTGATGATGGGAAGGGAAGACACAAGAGGCAGCAGACCATGTGCATTGACAATGTTGGTCCAGGCTGGCTGTAATGAGGATTTACATCTTAACAATGAGTAGGATCATCCATGGAGTGACCAATCTGAGTAGAGGAGTCAAGCTAGTTGCTTATGAGTCAGTCTCCAGTGTGGGAGTCAAGAAGGGGTGATGTGAACCTGCAGCCTGTAAAGGAGAGGAGAGACAGCAGGTTAAGCTGGGAGAGCCTAACACCTGCTTGTAGACAAAAGTATCTCAAAGCAAGTGGAGTTTCTTCTCTAATCAGCCTCTTGCAGTCACTAGTTACATGTCATTAGTGAAGGAGTATTTCATATTCTACTAGTATATTTTTCATTAGCCAGTGACTTCCAGCAAGCATTAATTTCCATAAGCAGGAAAGGAGTATATGATCTATCACAGAAACAGATGTAGATCCAGATTAAAAAAAAACTTCCCTGGTGCCCTGCGGTTTTCCAGTGTTGTCATATGGCCACATTGAAACACTTTTTCATTTTGCTTTGATGTAAACAAAACTTTGCGGGGCACTTTCAATCCCCAAATGTAGAGGAGCACCTGATAAGCGTGCCTGGCAGCCCCTTGGCGCTAGATGGCATTGTATGGAAAGGCATAGCAGAAACCCCGATCGTCCACACGCACCGCACTGCTGCTAAATCTCTGCACCTCACCAGCATCATCGGCTTTGTGTGGAAAATTTTGAGCTGCATCGTTAGCAGTCAGGGCGAAATTGATGCAAGCTGATGGGAGAGAAAGTTTTGCTGTGCTACAGAAAGAAGAGATTGTTCTGAAAATATTAAATTGGAATGCTACCTGTAAATCTCTAGAAGAAGGCTGTTGTGTGGATTTTGATATCCCCCCGCATACACACACACTTTGGCTATGTTAAGCATGAGGCATTTCACCACAGGGTTGTCACGGGGACAATGGAGCCCCTCCACCCCACCTCAATTTTCTGCAAAATAACACCCTGTGCCTTTTATTTTTAATTAAGGGACAGAAGGGCAGTAGGTTGTTTGAAATACTGATAGCAATAACCTATACTATCATTTAATAACCTTACTGGTATAAAACACTTTTCCTAATTTCTGAAGATAAGGTAATAGCATACATGGGAGTCTTCCTCGTCCTTTCTGAATGAGGGCTGCAATTTTTGGACAGCTGTTTATGCTGTTGGGTGAGGAAAAGTGTCCTAAAGATGATTGTTGAAGTTGTGCTAGTTTCTGCCATATGTAGAGCAGTGAGGTCTTGTATATGATAGATGCTCTAATAGGCTGGTTATGGTAGAGTTTATGCCCAGGGAGAATTTACTTGGACTAACTATTAACCTCCTGTTGCTCCATGGTGGCTGGGTTTTGTGTGGCCTCTCACTGACTTTGGAGAGTATTCTGGGGGGGGTGTGGGCTGGAAGCTCGGGGTGATACAAATAGAAACTTCTTTCTTGGTTTGCTTTCCTTGAGCTGTGCTTGTTGTCTTTTGGGGTGATCTGAGGAGATCTGCTCCCTGCACAGCTGGAAGAATATTCAGATCACACGGCACAGAAAATGGGCAGGCATTTGGACCACACTCAGTCAATTTTTCCCTGTTACCTGCACACAGGTTACTGAAACTGTCTGTATACAGCAGAAGTTACAAAGCCCCTGTTGGGAAGAGGATAATCCTCAAATACTGCTCAAAAGTCACACAGGTCACTTTGAAAATAACTGTAGGTGTAAATAGAGTTTTTGTCTCCTAGAATACTGATTAATACAGGTCATGGTGATTTTATACAGCTAGTCTTAAGCATGGATGATTTCTTAAAGCATGTTCAAGATGAGGCTGATGAGGCTTTGTCACAAATAGCTTTAGAATAAATGCAAATAAAGCTTTAGAATAAATGCAAATGCTCCAGCTTGCAGGTGTCTCCTTCAAGCAGATCCTTCTGCCTCCATATGTGCTCTGAGCGATACCTGTTGTTGCAGCTTTGCTTTGCATACTGTGAGTTAACGCTGTGTGCGGGGAACACCAAATACAAACAGGAATTTGCAATTGGAATGACCTTGACTTCTGCTTGAGAGCTGCAGAGTAAGGGCAAGAGCAAAATAGGGCTCTGTGGGAAAGCATCTGGTGTGTGTCTCTGCTGACAGCATCTACTGCAGCAAGCAGAGACATGGCTGGCAGGGCTCGCAGGGAGCAGATTAGAGATTGGGAAGTGTAGGGAAAGAAGACAGAGGTATGGGTTATACCCTTGCATGCTCTTGCAGCCTACTAGGGTGCAGTTTTGTATAACTTAGTTCTTGTAATTGATTACTGGCTGTGGCAGGGGGGCATAAAAACGATGAATATAAAGGTATGCTAAAGGATTTTGCATCTTCCTGAAATGACAAATGTACTGATGGGTGCTCAGCTTTTCCCCTAAATTTGCCTTGGTGATCTGACCTGTCCTTTTTCTTGTGTACGCAGCTGTGAGAGGCAGCATGGTAGCTTGTTTTGAAGGAAAGAGGAGATGGGCAAAACTTGGTTGCCTGCTTCCTTTTCTTTGGGTGCAGGTGACGGGCAAGGCACCACAATGGATGGACAAACAGACAAGACAGAGGTTATTCTGAGGGCCTCCTAAACATCCATGCAGGTTGTCTTGCATTTTGACAGTTTCTAAGCAGGAGCTTGAGTTTCAAACCCAAGAACAGATTTCCCACTGATCAGTGCCTTGTGGCAGGCAGTGTGTGATGGTGTTGAATGTCTAAGGAAGTATGGGCTTTCCTACTGAAGCACCTTGTGGAGGTGTAGCAGTTACAGGGGTGCCCCTGTTCTCTTGTGCAGATTTTCTATTAATCTAATGAGATTTCTCTGGCTGTAAAACTTATAAGATTACTTCTCCCTTACCTGAATGCTTTCACAAAACTCCTTCTATCTAATTGTCCTCAGAACCTCAGCTTTACTGACGGGTTTGTTCAAAGTTGCTGGAGGCCAGGAGAAGAATTCACAGAGGTGCATAAGTATGTGTGCATCCACTCACTCCCTTGCAGGACAGCATCATCGCACAAGTGCTGTTTCCATGGAAACAAGGATAAAAATACTGAATAATGGAAATTAGAGACTCATCTAACAGGTATTTTCTATCCTGGACAAGGTTATTCTCATCTATATTCTCTGGTTGCATATGTTTTCTGAATTTTAGTTTGTTTTGTTGGTACTCTTCTTCTCTTATACGCAAAGAAGGACCCTCAGCAGTAGCCCCTGTTGTTAATCCTTCTGAAGAAAAATGCTGCATTGCATCACTGTGTGCTGCTGAAGCACCTCGATGAGATCAGAAATTCATGTTAAGGATTCTTTCCCTATGCTGGTTGCTCTGCGACCACATCCTGCAGAAAGCAGCCTCTGGAGCACTGCAGTAGGCAGCCCAAAGCAAGCTGTGCATTCTTGGTCTTTCAATCAGGGACAAGATCTTGCTTCATGCCAGCACTGGGATGTAGTGGTGGTTCAAGCTCAGAGAATGACATATCCCCTGAAGAATTTCTGGGGGCCTAGAAAGTGAGGCCCCTCTGAAGGTAGAGTTAAGTTTGGCCTTGGAAAGGGAGTCGAACCCCCCCCCCCCCGCTTGCCTCTCAGTTAACAATAGTATCTTGTGTCTCACTCTTTCCTCCCTTTCTCCTTCCTGACTGCATCCTGACCTTCGACCCTCCTCCGTGTCCTCCCCTGTACCGTTATGAGATAAGTTGTAACCCTCAGAATAAAAGTCTGAATGTTGGGCTATTCTGGGTCTTTTGCCCCTGAGCCCAAGCAGAGCAGACCCTTGTGTCTTGTGTCTGATTTGGGGCTCCGGGCAAAGGAACACTCTCTCTCTCAGCAGCTCTCCGGTTTTTAGGACAGCGGCCACCATCCCAGGGAAGCCCGGCTCGCGGCAAGGGGAAAAGAAGTCCCTAGCTGAAGCTGACTTCACGAAAAGGAAACTCTCAGAACAAGCCGCCGAACCGCCGGCCGTCCCTGTGGTCAGCTGTCCGGCCCATGCCACCGGCCACACTGGGAGTGTCAAAAAGGCACATTAGACACTGATTTATCCTTGCCCTGCAGCTCTCCCAAACAGGTGTTCAGGATAGCTGGGCTCTGAGCCAGTGGTCTAAAGCACACAGCAACTGGCTGTGTCCTGTGCCCTGCCCCAAGCAAGGTGACATGGCCAAACAAAGCCTTCAGAAGCCTGCAAAAGTGCTCTTGCAACTTGCATATAGGCAAGGCTCTGCACTGAAGAAAAATCTTACATTTTACTTCATAAACATGGGCATCTGCTGCTAATTAAAGTAGCAGCATATAATTATATCCTTTCTTATTAGTAGAGATAGAGTCTGACAGTTGCTTAGATACAAAATAAGCAACTACAGATTGTCTTCTGCACTTTAACAAGCACAGTGAGCTGGAACAATAGAATTGTAAACTTATTCTGTATTATCTTTGGTAAATGTGCCTGGGAAAAATATGTTTAATCTCACTAGTAGCTCGTAATGTCAGCTGTAAAGTTTTTTAGCTATCTCTCTGCTTTCCTCCACTAAGTACCAACCAAACACTTTCTGTGGAAAGGGCAGGATGCCTCCTTGGGGAAAGCATTAGACAGAAGGAACAACAGTGCTCTTAACAGCCACCATTTTGCTGAGACCACCTTTTCTAGCTTTTTATATCCAATGGAAGTAATTTCTTCTAAATGATTAAAAAATCCAGGTGCTGGTGCAGTTATGCTGTGTTTTAATCTTAGCCAGCAACTAAGCAGCACAGAGCCACTCACTCCCACCATGGTGGGGCCGGGGAGAGAACCTGAAGGGTAAAACAGGGAAAATTGGTGCTTTGATATAAAGACAGCTCAATAGGTGAAGTAAAATATGCACATGCAAGCAAAGAAAAGGAACTCATTCCCCATTTCCCATGGGAGTGCAGGTCTTCAGCCGTCCCTAGGAGAGCATCATGAGTAACAGTGATTTGGGAAGACAAATATCATCATTCTGAATGTCCCCACTTCCTCCTTCTTCCCCCCAGCTTTATATACTGCAGTGCTGGCATAGGTTATGTGTCCCTTTGGTCAGCTCGGGCTCCCTTCCAACTACCTGAGCACCCCACCCTGCCTCAGTGGCAGGGCAAAATGAGAAGCAGAGAGGGCCTTCACCCCTCTGTAAGCCCTGCTCAGCACTTACTAAAACATTGCTGAACTATCAATGCTGTTTTCAAAAGCACGAATCTAAAACGTAGCCCCATTGCAGCTATTGTGAAAAAAAATAATTCTGCCCCAGCCAAAACCAGCAGATAAATAGGAACATGAAGAGCGCACATCCTGTAGCTATCATCTTTAAAAGGCAGGTGTTACAAAATGTGGCTGCCTTGTTTTTCATGGGTTAAGCTCACAACCAAAGCCCTCTGGATGTGACAAGATGGATCTACAGCTTTGCTAACAAAGTCCCTGTTGCTTCTTATCAGAAAACTCATTATGCTATATTGAGAAAGCGCTTCTCTTACCCACAAATTGTCAGCTGTATCCTCAGAAGCACATTTGAATGTGTGACCTTTTCTCACATTCTGCTAATAACCCCCAACTTTCTTTGCTCACAAATCCAAAACTCTGTTGATACACCTATAGTCTCACTGCTCTTGTTATTAAACTGTAGGAAATATAATCAGAGCAGCTAATGCCACAATAATCCTCCTGATCCATGCGGTTATCTCTGAAGATATCAGAAATGATTCTCTCTGCAAGAGAGATGATATATTTTGGTTAATTCTGCACCTGCAAACCTTTGGAGGAATACACCGAGCTTCCAGATGCTAAAACATTTGAAGTTGCAATGAGCCTTCAAATGCCTTTGTTATTGATTATCAAAACTGTTCAATATTTCTCGATGGATGGAGCAACCTCATTCCTGGAAAAAAAAAAGTTAATTTTTGACAAGGTGTTTCATCCCTCTGCAGCATTGTAGTAAGAGACCTACAAACAGATTGTAGGGCTTGCAAGGATGCTGCAGGGTTGGACTGCAGGGGCTGCCCGGTGTACATTGCAGACTGCCTTATTCCTTGAACAGCCAAACTGCAGTGTTCCTTCTGGTGGCCTGTTTGAGGAACTAGGGGTTGGACAAAAATCTCAAGTTTTTTTCCTCACTTAGCTATAGCAGCTTTGCCAGAATTTAGGGCACCATTCTGTGGCAACCTGCAGAGAGAGGTAATATGCAGAGAAGCAGCTGAGGCTTGCTGCTTCTCTGCATATTACCTCACAGGCTCAGGCAGTGCTCTGCCCTGCTGCTGAATTACCTGTCTGGTCACCGATACATCAGCCTGCTTGCACAAGGAGATGATGGGATTTTTCCAGCCACCTGCATAATTTCTAAAGTCTATAAGTTCTGCTAACTGTGACTCTTTGCCACCCCGTGTCAGATGTGAAGTGACTCTCCCACATAAGAATCTTTATTTTGGATTTTCTTCCTCCTCCTCAAATGCATGATAAGAGTTGCCACCTGTACTAACAATTACTGAATATTTAGGCCAGCAGTGTGTCAGGAATTTGGGTTTGATATGAAGGTGGTGGTGTGGTTTGTTGGTTATGGCTCACAAGTAATACATCTCCCAGCAGACCTTCCTGGTACTCACTAATCTGGGAAAAAGGTTGCTGGTGGAGAGTGAAGGATGGTTTGCAGCCTGCTGGGGCTCACAGCTTGGCAAAGGTTAGACAGGTCCAGAGAGGCTGTGCATCTGGAATTGTTTTTATATGCTTGTTATTGTCCAAAATTTAAAAAAAATGGAAGTGGAAAGAGGAAAAAAAGCTAGGGGGGAAAATAGAAAAAGAAAAAAGAATAAAGAAAAATAGAAAGGGAAAAAAGAAAAAATACATAAAGAAGAAAAAGATAGATTTCTGTGCTTGATGCAGTCATTGGATGCAAAATATGGTCTAAGTACTTTGTGTTGGTGGGTTTGGAGCACCTCTTTCTCTCTCCAGATTGCCTTTTAGTGTTGGTGAGTTGTTGATGTTGCTTTTTCCTCTGAAACATGACCAGTTTTAGTTCCTGCCTTATTGTTTTGGCAAACATGCTTTCAGTAAGCTGGCATGAATAGCTAAGCAGTCTAGTTGGTGCTTTCAAGTTGGACAGATCAATAGCACAGGCATTCCTGAAATGCAGATGAAAATGCTTTTAGGTTCAAAGTTTCTGAGCTACAAACGGCCTCAGGGTGCCAGTGGGTAAAAGTCAAGGTACCTTTTACACTTGCTGTGTCAGCCCCTGGAGCCTGAATCCTCGTCTTCTTCCTGTCTGTATGTGAGCTGGATGGTTTGCTCTGCTCTGCATGTCGCCTTGGAGCCCACTGTGAGCTGACATGGAGAGGACACAGATCAAAAGACACCAGTACATAGAAATGTGGGCAAAACATTACAAGAAGGCAAAGTGCTGCAGTGAAGAACTCTTAACATCTTTTTCTATTCCCAGATTTTGCTACTGGGCTATTTCCCTTTCCTTCCCAGTGTGATATGAATTCTATCATCCCAGTAACATTAATTTGCTAGATCTTTTTCTGAAAGTCTCCTGACAAGAAAGCTGCTCTGCAAGTTCTTGTGCTCTTTTCCTCCCCATCAGATTTTTCAAATATTTTGATGTGGGTTCAAAGGCTTCTTTCTTCTGCTGTTTTTCTTTTCTCAGCACGAACTTCATGGTCCCTAGGGGTATATTCAGAGTACAAAGGTAAGCAAAATGCAGTGTCACTGGATATGTTTCAGGCTCTTCCACATGAAACAAAGAAACATAACAATCCATTCACCTCTTCCAAACATATGGATCGTCCTACTTCTTGTCAGATAAAGTCATGCAAAAGTCAGTAAAATCCTCAGCCAGATGAGTTGACTGTTCATCCTTTTGATCTGTGGGCAGTTGACAGTTGTGTGAGGTGATTTTTAGCAACTTTCCAAAGAAGTTGCTTGTAAATCCTGCCCCCTTCAGAGCACCGCAGACCCTTTTCAGGAAACCCAATTTCAAAACAAGGTAAGCTAAGAGGCTGCCTACTGTAATCTTGCTTGACATTTTGGCTTCAGGCAAGACATGTAAGTGCATTGGTGTGCTGTGCCAAAAAAGGCATTTCTCTTTTGTTTCATTTGTATCATTTCTTGATACAAAACATCTTCTAAGCCAAGCGCAATTTACCTGGTGGCTCTACAGATCAGTTGTGGCAGTTTGCTTTGTGCTCAGATGATGATACAGGTTCTACTGACAAAACATGCATGCAGGGCTCCTGTATGATCAGAAAACCAACCTCCAGTGAGCTGTCATAGACCTCTCATTATACCTCCTTCTCAGTACTCTACAGCTCCCTCATCTCTCTCTCTCTCTCTCTCTCTCTCTCTCTCTCTCTCTTTTTTTTTTTTTTTAAGAGATCCTCTACAGCTGATGTACCTCTTTCCAAACAACACCTCAGGAATCTGCCATAACATACCTCTGAGAGGTTGTGGTGGTTCCTTTCCAGTGGTTCAGTGTCAGTCACCCTTTTGGGGGTTTTCCTATTTAAGCACCAGAGCAATAATTTCACCCCATCTTTCTTAGAAAGGGCTTTATAACACTAGAGGTGGCTGTTTCCAAGCATCTGTAGCTGCCAGGCTGCAAGAGAAGGCTTTTCACATGAGCACATGCTTCCCATGGACCAGCTGGGGTGGAAAGGCTTCTCCCAAGGCTCAGGCCTGTGGGCCATTGCTATAGGCAGGTGTCTGAGCATGGGTAAGGAGGTAGGGCTAGGTGGGTGAAGTAGTGGGAAGGGATTTGGAGTATGGAACCAGAATAGTATGGAAGGGCAAGAAGCATCCTTTTTGTTCCATCAAAGGGGCACACATGGGCTAGCATAGGACTGGTAACACTTTGACCATGATCACTGTGGGGGACCACTGCAGGGAGACATAGGCAGGTTTCACCTGGGAGAGCTCCCAGAGCAGGTATCTCTTATTGTACACAAGTTAAGAATTGCTACAGATCCAGGAGTGAGTTCTCAATGCAATTTATATGATCTAGGGAAGAAGATATCTGAGAGGTGGAAAGGTGGTCCTCCAGCTGGAGTAGGCATAAAACACTAAAATGCTAAAATGCCTTCTTGTTATCCCCTCATGGGCTGAAGTGGTATTTAATTTGAGCTCTCACAAATGTACAGACACCATCAGGGCTGTAAATTTAGCAAAATAGGAGGAAAACTGGGGACCCAGGACCTGCTTTGAAGCTTCAACATGCCACATTGAGAAACCGAAGGTATCACAGTTAGAGGGAGAGCCTAAAGCAGGGTCCCCTTTGGCTCTCTTTAGGCTGGACAGTTTATCCCTTTCAGTTAAGGGATGTCTGAAAGGTTCAGCTAATTGGAATAACTTCCTCTACCTTGATGCATCGTATACCTCTAGCATCGGAAGTACCTTTGCTAAAAGGTGTTTTTGAGAAACTTTATATAATTCCTTGGCAGCAAATTAGATTCCAAGCACAGCTCAAGTCTGTCTTTACTCATGCCATGCTTTTATTTTGTGACTTTACTTCCAAGATGTTGCTTAAGAACTTGCCTCATTGTTTTGCCAGGGGAAAAAAAAAGAAAAAGAAAAATGAAAAGTTTTCTTTTTTCCAAGGTTTGCTGGCTGTTCAGCATGAACTTCAGAGAATCGGATAAATCTGGGATGCTTTTACATCAGTGGACTATAAGATATCCAGATAAATGCTTTTGCACTGAGAATTGTCTGGTGCCCACAGCCCAGGCAAAATGGGGGAACATCCATATTTGTCACAATGGGGCCATGTTGTTCCCTCTATTAAAAACAAAGGGTTTTTTAGAGTATAGGTTTCAACAATTTGTTAGTCACTGTGTTTTTGGAAAAGAACTTCCAGTTTTCCTGTTTGTTTGTGTTCTTCCTGTGCTGTAAACAGTGATGCTTGGTCAAATATCCTGACACCATTATAATGAGCTGTACCTAATACCTTAATGAAAACATCTGTGCGTAGGCTCCAGGGGAGGTGAGAAGCAAGAGAGACTATTTTACTGACTGTATCAGCATCTTCAAAACTCTGTAGTTTGCATAGTCCAGCTACATTCTCTCTGCTTGTACTCGCTGGCTTTCTTCTTTTTCTGAATCTGCTCTGGGTATCCAGCACTGAGTATCCAGCACTGGGTATCCAGCACTGGGAATCCAGTCCCAGATCATCAGCTCAGGTGGCAGTTCTGCTGCTTGGGCTGTACTGGCAATTTTGAGGAAATGCAGCAAGCAGGAAAGCCTGTGGTGGCACTCTGTGGTTTCTCTGCAAGGACATCCTACATGCTATGTTGCTCTGTTCTCTAATCCCCTTGAGCAAACATTTTGACTCCCACTCCATAAACTTCTGACTTCAACCACATTTACGACCTTTCAACTTCACCTCCACCAGTTAGAATATTCTTCTCACGTTGTCTAAGCATCCTTCAAAGTCACTGGAACACATGAGGGCATTGTTCTGCACACAGTACTTAATTCATAAGTTTTCACAGGCATTCCTCTAGACCCAGCCAACAAGGGCATTTGATAACTGAAAAGGGATTTCAACCCGTGTGATACAGTAACTGTGGGGTTGACTGAACCTGCAGAAAGCTGACAAGAGATGATTTCTTTCAACTGTGAAGCCTTGAAGCGTGAAGTTCGCAGCATTTCTCATCCTTTCAGAACACTGTCATAATTTGATGGATTAATCAGGGTTACTTAGCAGGGATGCTTACCTGACAAGACAACTTTTGTGCCTCTCCTGTACAAAACTCAAGGCCAGTGAACAACTGCATCTGGCTCACACAGTACTGTTAAACTTCAGAACCAAGACCTACGTGAGGTTTATGTTTCCAGTGTGAGTTTTTCCACTGTTAAAGATACTGCTGTGCTTTGTCTTAGCTGAGGTGCACCCATTTTTGTAACCTGCACCGTTTCACCTGACAACATGGCATAGAGCATTTTGCCCCAGCAGTGTTGGGGGGGGCAGGTATTTTCTCTCTCTGGTCTATATTTGTTACTAACAGTTCAAGTTAGCATGATTGTGTAAAGGATAATATGCTTCAACCCCTCTGGTGCAAGTTCTGTAGTCAGCTTTTAAATCAAACTTTCTGCCTTTCACCAGTAAGTATTCAAGTTTCCTAAAGCCTGCCCTGCGAGATGATCAGCTCTCTGACACAAATAATGCAAAATTGGGTGTACCAGTGTCCTGAGGCTCAAATTTTCTTTGCTCTGAGGGAAGATCATGAAACGCCTTTAGCTACTGAAGCTAGGGCCTCATTAGGGTTGGCTGTGAGATGGCAAAGACAGGACCCTTCCTCCAACCTGTGTGCAACCTTTTCAGGTTGGACTTTTTGGTTTGTGATTCCTCCTGCACCCCTTTCTGCTACAGCCTGACCTTCAGGTTTCCTTATTCTCTGACCTGATGGAGGTCAAAACAGGCCAGATTGCTGCTTTCCCTCCTGCTTGCCCTGGTCTGTGTGCCATGCTCTGTGCTTGTGGCACTGCCTGGGAGGCTAGTATTAGTATTTTGATATCAGTTTTCAGCCTTTGATCTGCACTCCTTGAGCTATTAGTCATCTTGTCTCATTCATCAGTGAGACTGCTTTTCCCCTGAGAGGAAATGCTCTCTTTCTCTTCCCTGTTTCCCTTCCAATTAGAGTCACACCATGATCATGGTGCCTGAACTTAGCTATGCCATGTGTTTTTCTCTATGGCACTTTATACAGCAGGATGCATCTTCTCAAATGACATCTCACCTGCAAATTGTCCTTCTTTTAAAAAGTTTTAAAAATACTTTTAAAAGTCTTTTTCTAAGTCTTTTTCCTTACCACTATGCTAAACTTGTGTCAGGGCCAACAGGAAGAGTATGGTTTGTAGAATGGGAGGGTTGCATTTCAGACTGGAAAGCAAACATGAAGCAAATGATACTTCTGCCTCAGATCAAATGCTCAGACTAGAAAATACTGATCTCTCTCGGCTGTGACTCACCTGGGGCTGCAAGTTCAGCTTAACAGAGTCTTATTCTTGGTAACAAAAATCTTCAGAAGCTCTGCAGTGTTGAAAGGTTTGACTCCCCTTTTTCCCTGAAAGAACTCCAGCAGATCAGGAGTGAGCAATAAGGTCTGATTAGGGCTTCCAGACTAGACCTCATGACTGTATTGTTAAACTCAAAAGCAGAAGCTTAATCTTTTTCCTAGGCATCTCCCTACAAATTGCATTCTGTTAATTGAAAGCCTTTTTAATTAACATTTTCAGAGTACCCTTCTTGAATAGCCACTAATTAATGTTGGCTCTATTTTGGCATTGAACCCAGTATAAAATCTCTTTTTAAGTGTTTTCCTTTTTATTTTTTTCTTTTTTTTCCTTTTTTTTTTTTTAAGCCATTACATTGTGAAGAGTTTTGCACCTTTCAAGTATTTTTTTGTTTTTTCTGTTTTGGTAGCTTAGCTACATATATTTTTAATGGGTTTACTTTTCCTTTTTCTTTTTTCCTGCAGTTCTGCTGCAGTCTGTCCTAGAAATATCCTGAACCGTTGAGTTCTTCTCCATGCTAATTCTCTAAATGCCACGAAGTCTTCCTGCATCCTTATGAAGACTTTTCTAACCTTTTCTTACCTAGAAAACAATGTCTGGCTGCTGCAGAGAAATTCAGTCTGCTCTTGGCCATGCTGTTTCAATGCAGCCACACCTTATCTCACTAAATATTCTTCTTCTAAGTAAGTGGTTTTAAAAGCAAAATTTTTGTAGATTGAGCATTTCCTCCCCTTTTCACGACAAAATAAAACCCCTTTCATCTCTGGACACACACAGCTTGTTGCAGCCTCACCACTGCTGAGCCTCAGCAGCGTGGTGCAGCAGAGCTTTATTTTTCTGAGTTACAGAAGGTCTCCCTCACTCGCACCCTGTGGGGTGTCCGCCCTCTCTCTCTCCATGCCTGTCTGTGCCCCGTGCCACAACGCTGCATGTGGGAAGCCCCAGCCTTCCAGCAGCTGACCCTGCTCCAAAGCTGAGGGCAGCTTTTGAGCTGGAATGAGCAGGCTCTGATAGCATGATACCCAGGCTCATTCGCTGCAGGGTTTGTGATGTGACCTGCCAGGTCTGGAGGGTGCCAGCCTGCCACCTCCCACTGGCAGAGAGCACCTGGAGTCAGAGCCAGTTTGGAAGCAAGGGCAGGCAGCTATTGAGTGCTTCCAGATGCCCCCAGATATGGTGCTTTTCCTATCTAGCATTTTTCCCATGCAGGCACCCACTATTCAAGCCCAGCTGGTGTACCTTGCTCTGAGTAAAGGTGGGTCTGGCTGCTCTTAAGTGGATGGATTATACTGTTCTGAACTCCTCTGACTCTAGGTCAGTCCTTTCTGAACCTTCCTAGATCCTCACTTGCTCCAAGATCTCCAGATAAGAATAGACACCAGGATGTTCTTTCATTCCTAGTTGTCAAAAAGATTGCAAGAACATTTTTTCTACAGATGGATGTGAACTTGCCCTAACCATCCAAGCCTTTTTCATCTTCATATTAAATTACTTCAGCATATTTCTGCATAGGGCTATGCCAAGTGCAGCATACAGCAAAGTTAATAATGGAAGAGCACAAAAGTTAAAAGTAAATCTGATGTTTTAAAATTCATTCAAGTTAATAATGCAAACTGCTACTTTTTAAAATTCCTCACTATGTTTTTACAGTGCTACTTCAAAAATCTCTCCATAAAGAAGGCTAAAAATCTAATACAACTCATAACTTTTTAATTCGCTTAAGGTTTTAATGGTGAAGCTGCTGGTGCCCTTTCCTTCAGTGATTCTCTCGAAGACCTTAGGAGTGTGGGATGAAATCAAGGAAAGTTCATGTATTTTCTTTTGTGTTTCTGTTGCTTGAACCAGCTCTACAACACATTACAACCCTTGGTGAGGGTTCTCTACTTGTGAGTGGGCTGGCAGCACCTAATGATGCCCTGGTATGAGGATTGAAAGAGAAAAACCAAATTGGTTCCTTTTAACATTTCCTCTGAATTTTGTGGTAATATTTTCTATGGCCTGAAAAGCTGGATGTTTTCTCCTTTTCTTTTTAAAAGGTGGTTAATCGTCCCATGGGATTACCTGATGTAAAAAGCCTAAAGAGACAGAACTCATTGAATATTGGGGACCACTTAGCTCTGGCATGGTGTTGGATGCTCAGATGGGTGGGTAGTACTGTAGTCACACAGGTTTCTCTTCATGCATTTTCGTAGTGCTAGCAGGGCTCAAAAGCTTTTCTGTATTTTGTGATACTTAATGGACTCATAGAGCCCTTGATATGGGGCAATTTGACAGATTAACATGGACTTAGAGGAGTTTAACTGTTCTTAGGTGCAGTATGTTCACTGAGCTGGAAATACTTTGCTGGCAAAGTCTATATGGAAGAAAGGAAAGCATTCTTAATATCTTTAAGTTACATTTGATTAAAAAGAGGTTGAAAAGGTTTGGCAAACAGAATTTGCACATTCTAAATGCCGGAATAGATAGAAGCACCAGGTCAGTTCTGGGAATTTGAATTTGAATTCCCAGAGAACCCAGGCTGGATGGGTACGGCTGCAAACAACCCAACTGGTGGTTCCCAATTGGTGCCTGCAGCAAATGCACAAATTCCTGCAGCCACCTCTGTAAGGAAAGGCCCGTGGACAGTGACTTGTGTGGACAGATCAGGAAGGTGACCTTTTTCCTCATACCCAACTCTAAAAAGAATTGAGCTCCATTTTGTTTGGGATCTTTCTCACTGGAGACCACAGGCAACAAATAAGAAGGACCAGGTGGAGGCAATGCCCCCACCAGGACCATACCAGCTCCTCAGCACCTGCCCTCACCTGTGGCCCCCCACCCCGACCATGCTCCAGGAGCCTGTGTTTGGGGCAGGTACATGATAATTTGAGTCTTGCTGGGGTTTGCACATCTCTGGCTCCATGGCTGGTGCCAGCCTGCCTGCCCTGTTAGACCCAGCCTGGGGGTGCAGAGTGAGGGATTCCCAGGAGCTGTCTGTCCATCTGAAAGCCATCTGCTGCCAACTTGCTGAAATAACAAGTGCTGCAGTCCTGACTATTGAGCTCACAGGCTCTCCCAAGGAATTCTCTGTGGAGGAAATCTAATAGAGTAAATGAAATCCCCCTCTGAGAAGGGATCCTTGGAAAGGGACGTGGGAATAAGTGCTGCCTTTCTCCTACTTAAGAATGTCAGTGCCTCTAACTCTGGCTGCTTGCAAAGGGTTTGTAAGCCACCAGTCCCCTCTGCATTTGCTTTGCAACTCACAGAATTCTTAAATTGATGCTTGCTTTTCCCTGATGACCAGATTGTTTTGGCCCTGGAGCTGGCTGCTCTCAGGCAGTCCATGTCCTGGCAGTGGAAGCAGTGCAGGATTTGTCCCCAGCTCAGTGTCGGTTTTTTACAAAGTTAACAGCGTGAGGTGAAGAATTTAAAAGGAAAAGGGCTAGTTTCTGCATTTATGGCCACTGGTGACTGTGGGAGCCCTTTCCAGGCTTGTATTTGCCATCCACTTCCCCAGTGGGAAGCCAGAAGGAGGAACAGGAATCTATTTCCGACTCTTTAGCTGTATTTATTTTCCACTGCCTGCCTCTCTGCCTGCAGTACTGCTAATGTTCCCAAAGCACCTGAAGTCATTTATTTTCTACCTCTGCCTGTGGCAGTGGTATTGCACCCTAGAAGGTTTTGCTGGAGGCCTTCTGGGCCTGCTCTAGGCATGTGAGAAAATAAATAGACTTAGGAACAGCATGTGTTAAATCCACAGTGGGTGTCTAGACTGCCAAGGTTTATATATGTTTTCACTTTTAATAAGTGCACATAGATATATTACCAAATATCTGGTAGACAAACATACTCTAGATGCTGCAAACTTGCTATTGGTATGGTCCTCTCAGGAGCCATTTGAACAGCATCAGCTTCCCTTTATAAACACTAACATTTCTTAAAAAACTTAAAGGACTTTTGATGGTCTCCATTTAATTAGAAAAAATCTTTGGTATGTTTGTCTTGTTTTATGAGCTTTCCTGGGTCATCCAGAGTCCTCTGTGAATTAGGAGGATGCTCTGTCATTGCCAGGTCAGGTCTTACTGCTCTGAACTGAACTGTGCATGCACAGTCCAGGGTTCAGGGGTTTGGGTGAGAACAGCTGAGGAAAGGAGCCAGTTGGCAGGTTTTTTGGTTTTTCTGTTGAAAAATTATGAGGTTTGGCATGATAAAATGGTTACAGGCATCAAAAGCAATAGGACTTTCATTCTTCTCTATGATTATAAATGGCTGGGAGTCCAGAAAGGTCCATTTATTTCCACAGCTGGCTACTTAGGAAATGCCTGGCTTATGCTTTGAATAACTTGTGTTTTCCCACTCTTCTGCTGGCCCTTTGCAGATGTACCGACATGTACATCACATTTCTATCAGCTGTGTTCCTTTAGCTGAGGTGGAACTGCTAATGTGATCTCTTCACCTTCATTAACAGATTTCTTGGCTGCTGGTTCAGTCATTTAAAAAATAGAAGAAAAGCTGCTGGCTTCAAGGTGGGGCAGGTGAGCAGGGTTGTTGTCTCTGGTTTGTAGCCAATCAAACCTCTAACCCTGAGCCTACAGCCAGGGAATATGTGAGGAAGGAACACGAGAGGGTAAGCCAAACCAGTTTTTCTCTTATTTCACTTGGGCAATCTCCCTCATTCCCCTACATCTTGCTAGCAAAGGCACCTGCTGCTTGTCTGACAGCTGGCTGAGGCTCAGACTGGAAAAGAGCTCATGAGATATTCAAAATTTCTGCAATTTTAGCTCCCGTGTACCTTCCCTACTTAACACAGGGGAGACAAATCCTCTTACCCGACTGTCAAATAAGCCCAGAGGCAAAGCTGGAAATTAGGAAATGAGCTCTGTGTGACTGCCTGGTCACTGTGGGACCTCCGGGGAGAGCGCTTGGCCCGCTGCTTTAGAGGTGTTCTGGAACTTTATGGGAACATGCAGGATCGTCCTGGGCACTCTGGCCCCACAAAGGTTCACTCTGCTTAGCAAACTTGTCTAAGGTGACAAAAGCTATATGAGCAATTGATACAGTTTGAAGTTTTCCCGCTAGTGCTGCTGCCCCCTGGCTTGCTGTCTAACCACTCCTCTGGTGGCCTGTGCTTGCAGGGGTCATAGGTTAACCTCTCTGTCTGCTGAGGAGTGGGTGAAGGAGGAGAAAAGACTAAAAAAAATTTGGTCTACTTTTTTCCCCCATGAATTTGAAAGACATTAAATTTTCTGGATCATCATGTCAATTTGGTGTTGCTGTGGAATAAGAGCAGTGCTACACACAAATGAAGATATTAGAGTACAAAATGAATGCAAACCAATGTCTTAATCCAGTGCAAGCTGGAATGGCTGCACAAGAAACAAAAACAATCCAATCTGTGTTCAACAGAAGCTACAAGAAGCCATAAAAAAGAAGACTTCTTTGCCCTTTTTCTGAAGTTACTCAGAAAGCTACAAAGTTAAAAACAACAGATGAGTCTTATGAATTTCCTTCCTGGGGGGTTATAAATACCTTACTTATTTTTGTTTTGGACTGTGTTTGACATTCCCACAGCCCTGTGCAGAAGGTGTGTATATATAAGATAAGTAGCTCTAAAATGCCTCTTTGAAACATTTTGTAGACTTCTGAGCAGGCTCTGCACTGAAGCATAATTGACATTATGGCTTATATCCTACCTCTCTTAAAATTTAAAAGGGAACCCTAAGAAACCGATTTCTCCAGTGCATTCCTCCAGGACACAGTCTGAATACGGCTGTTTCTTAGCAGTGTGGACTTTTAGAAAAGGTACCTTCTCAGGAGGTGAGAAAAGGTGCTCAATGAACTTTGCAGCCACTCTGGTGAGGCGGCACCCGACCCAGCTGCTCCTCAGGTCATGCTGAAGCGGGTACAGGGATGATACATAAAGTTTGTCTCCAGGTAAAAGCAAATTTTTTGAACAAGAAAGGTATCATTGAGACCTGTCAAAGCTCCGGGTTGCTCACCTTGAATGAAGTAACTGTCTGCAAAGCAGCCATGCACGTGGTAGGAAAACTCAGTAAGGCAGCTTTTCAGAATTTGCTAAGACTGGGCATTTATCCACTATTTAGTCGTCACCCATCAGGATAGCAACTAATTGAAGCCAAAGGGACCAATAATGGTGTAAGATACTGGGCAATCTGAGTAATGATAATACTATTTGGCCTTTAATTAGTCATTTAGAGTTCATTTCAGAACTGGAGAGCTTAGGATGGATTCACTGCTCCTGCATATGTGTTCCTAGTGGATTAATTTGTGGGTCCCACAGAAGGGGGCTGGTGACTGCCGAGCTGCTGATATCTGCAGGTGTTTGCACCACTTTCCTACCCCTTCCATTCGTCACTTGAGAAACTGGGATTTTTTCTCTTCTTTTGTCACAAAGTATCTGTGGTCTCTCAGGTGTCTCAAATCTTGCAGATTTCTCTAGGTGCCAGCTAAATTACGGCAGCCTTGCTGCAGGATAACAAGTCTGGCTACTTCCCAGCTGACTTCTTTTCTGGTTGTCCAGCTGTTAACCTGACCAGGAAAGTGCTATGGACGGATGTCTGTCACAACAGTGTGTTTGTTTTTCTTACCTTGCTGTAGGAATATTTCATTAGGGTTGAAGAGCTGAAGTCTGTGAGAATTAAATTTCTTGATTATTGTCCATTAACATCTGCGCAGGGAAAATGGTTTCAATAAGGATTGCAGAATATTCTAAGTTGGAAGTAATCCACAAGGATCATCAAGTCCAACTCTGTGAAAGTGGATGGATGGCAATTTCTTTCTTTTTTTTCCTTCACTGCTGAGTTTCTTTAAGGAATATATTTTCCTGGAAACTTTTTTTTTTATTTTTTTTTAGTTCTTCTGTGATTTCCTGTATACTTTACCAGGAAGAATGAGTACTGTGGTGGTTGCTGCTGGAAAATTTTGGATGGAAAGATAGGATGAGTGATAAAAATTGGTATACCCTTAGCATGTGTCCTTTGAGGTCTGATTTTTTTTCCCCCTCTGTTCTGGCTGCTGTAATTTGATGGGGATTGATGCTATGGCATTGTCTCTGATTGTTAGATTTGACATTGTTGTGAATTTAGGGAGGTGCTTTTGTGTTAATCAGTGTCTCTGTTTCTCTGTTAAGGTCATATATGTGCCCCCCCCTGCTGTGTAAAAGCTCCCTATGAACTTATACTGGAGATTTTTCTTGGCTTTGTCTCCTTGTTTCTGTTTGTGCTTGGCTTGAGCAATTAAATGGATTGCAGTGAGTAACATATCATTTGCTGAATCCTGCCAAGACAAAAAAATGTCTCCTATTGTTTGTAGTGGCTTTTTATTTTTATGTACTACCAACCTTTGTCTGGTGAAATGAATGCTTCACCAAAAAATAGTTTTCACCAATGCATCTAGCTATACCAGTATCTACAGACAATCTCATAAGGACAAAGGTACCCGTGTTTTAGCAGTGATCCCTTTAGAAAGTGGATCAGGGCTGAGGAATCCATTTTGGTACTTTTGGTCTTCTGTATTGCTGCACATGAATCATCATTGGGACCAGGTCTTGACTGAGTTTTAAGTGGACACAGCTTCTAAGGAGAGTTGCTGTTATACCTTCAGTGAAATCTAGAGCTCAGTACCCTGAGAAGGGCAGTGAACTCTTTTTGTGTAGGGGAGTGGCAACTTGAGTCAATGCTGAGCTGAAGCAAAACAGCAGCAATCAACTTGAATATGATTGCTACAAGTTCTGCTTGTTTCCACCAAAGATGATCTCTAACAGAACCTCCAGTGTGGACTACCAGGCCTACGGCTTGGCAGGGGGGGGGGGGGGGGGGGGGGGTGTGAAGTTGCTGAGGGGAGATGAGCAAAGCAAAAGGCATTTTTACCCTATCTGAAATAGAAACACCAGAGATTTAGATCCTGTCTAGAGCCTTACCCTGTTAAAATAAGTCACAGCAGTACAGGGGTAGATCCACACACAGCTCCAGTTTATGGAATTTGAAGGTCTGGCTTCTCTCAGTCCCCAGCTCCTGCAGTCTGAAGCTGCTGAAGAGTTTTGTTGTTAGGGTGTGCAGCTACTGTTCTCCCTATTAAAATGGGCAGGAAAATGAACCACAAGCAGTCATATACTTTATCAGTTAGCAGATTAAAGCTGTAAAAAGAATTATTCCTATCTGTTCTCAGTTTTGTGGTTGCTGTATTTATTGCGCCTATTCCTCTTGGCCGAAACATAGATCTGAATACACAGGTTTTCATGCAGCTGATTAACATGGGTGAAGCAGAGAGCTTAAAAATCGACCATTTTGTGGAGTGAATATTTTCAGCCCTCCATTCTTTCACTTTTCTACTTTTCACATTGTTCTCTGAGCTGTGAAAGCTTTTAATTTCTCTGTGTTTGGCTGTCACCCCTGAGGACATGACTCATCGGTGAAGGGATGGACACCAAATTTGTGTTCTGCAGTTTCTTTGTAGGGACACATCTGTCCTGAGGCAGTTCTGCTTTTTAAGTAGCAGGGGATTTTAGTGAGTAGAAGAAAGGTGTTTTTGACTAGGAATGATAAAGGTTATCTAGTCAAGGCTTCTAAGAAAAATGTTCCCCTAAATTCCTTCCATTGTGTGTTAATAGGGTTTTGTGTCAGAGTGTGGTCTGTGGAGGCTGCACAAAAAGATGAGGACAGCCTAGAGGGCCTTTTTCCCTACATAGTTCTGAGCTTGGAAGGGTTGTTTCTCTGCTTCTGAGCACGATTCCAGAAAGACTGAGATAATTTTATTGATAGTACAAAAAAAAGCCAGTGGGATGTCCCTGGGCTCTGACACAGAATGCCACAGAGAGCTCCTTGCAGCACTGTTCTCTGTGCAGCCATTTATTCTTTCCTTTGTCCCTTAAGTTGCTCCCACTATCATGGTGTTGGGATGCTCCAGAGAGCTTTGCAACTTTGGTAAGTTTGTGCTGACTAAATTAACAGCTATTTCACCTGGGGCACAGGTGGTTGTGATTTACTGGACATTGCTTGGAACCAAGTCACAAAATATTGCTCCTCGACAGATCGAAATCCCTTCAGAGTGCTTGGTCTTGCCTGTGAAAAGGCCATAGCTGTGTTTAGCTTGCTGGAAATACTGATGTATTTATTTTTAAAAAAAATTTTTTTGGCTTTATAATGTCTGTTTAACCCCTAGGAAAGCACAAAGACCTTTTTCTAAATAAACCAGTTTTACTGAGGAAGACTGTCATGTGGGAAAGAGTTCTGGTCCTGGGGAATTTGCAGCTGACCTGATGGGTGCAGTTTGAAGTGAATGAAAAACAGGAGAATTAGACTGGAGAACAATCATGACACGGCCGCATGATGCAGAGATTTTTTTCTGGTTTTCAGACCTAGGAAGGAGCTTACCAATAATGAATCCAGTACCTTGCACATGTAAAATTGAGATTAATATAACTGAATATGTGTAATTGATATAGTAAAGTTTTAGTCATTATGGGTTTTTTGAGTGATGGTGTGTGGAGCAGTGCAGCCTTTTTTCAAAATACCCCTCACCTTCAGACCATTTTGCTGACTGGTGTGCATGGGAGAAAATGGGTAAGGGCTCTGTGGAAGGGAAAGTTGCACAAAGCCCCTTTTGATCTTGAAAACGTAGTTTTCTTCTTTAAACAAATGGAGCCCAGAATTGTTTATTCTCTGTGTCTGCTGGCTTACGGCATCCTGGGAAGGCATTTCATGTTAAGAGTTCATTCAACAAACACATATAATATTTCTCAAACTCTCTCACTACCATTGAGGGAACTGCTGTGATTTTGCTTTTTCTATTAAAGGTGACAACAGGTGTGTAATAATCTAACTTTGTAAGCCCATGAAAATGGATGTGTTTCATCCAGTTTCTTATGGCTTTAATCTCAATAGGTTTTGATAATATAAAGACAGGGAAAGGACAGCTGGTTTTGATGGACAGTTTAATCTTTCCTGCTGGTAACATACACCGGCCAATCTAGAAAACTGAGAAGTATAAATTGGCGTTTTAATAATGATTAACAGTAGCACTGGTGGAGGGGAACTTAAGAAAATGCTACATCTTAATTGATATTACATCTTAATTTTAGGTCTCTGCTGAGATACATAAATCTGGTTCATCTTTGAAGTTTGCTGTTAACTAAGTCTCTCCACCCCACAATAATTGTTTCCTTAACCCTTAGTAGATTGGTGACATCTTCTGTGGTGCAGCAGTGATCGTACAACAGCTTCATGATGAGACTTTTTTTGTCCATGCTTGCTATATGACCAAAGCCACCAGCAGGCTAAGTATCTGTCTGCCCCTTCTGTGACTTTAGGCAAACTCATAATGTAAGTGAAGTCTTGATACAAAGAGAGGGAGGTTAGATAAACCCCCACTTGTGCCGTACAAGGGACTAAGAATGTTTCTTCTTGCTTCAGCCTCTTTGACTGAAGAGAAAAAGAATAATTGGGGAACAGATTGAAAATGTGCAACTTGACTTAATCACAAAAGTGTAGTACTGGCAGGGAGACCTGAAGAGTTTGTAACACCCAGCCCTTCGTTTTGTCCTGGGAAGAGACAGGTCCTTGTCAAGAACTTCTTACTGCATCTTGCTTCTCTAGGAGGCAGGACAGGCTTTTATCAGATTTTCAAGCTGATCTGACATAAGAGAAATTAAAAATCCTACACCCAGCCAGTTGGTGACCAAGCAGCCTACATTTGCCATAGCTTGGGAGTACAAGATGGGTGTTATCTGAGAAGATCTGACAAGGGAACAGAGAATAAAATTGAGTCTAGACTGGACATCAGGTCAGTATTTCCCAGCAGTGAGGTCTAACAGATTGCAGAATACCTCTGGGTAAACAGTAGCAGAAGTGCTGTTACATATGGTCTCTGTGTTAGTGTTCAAAACCAAAACCCAGCATATGGCCCTTTTTAGGGCAATGCTGGGCCATCAGGGCCATGGAGCTTAGGGAAAATGATCCCAATCAGAGCAAAGGGGCTGCCAGCACTGTGGTGTTGCAGGGAAGGGTGATATTGGCAGCTGAACTGCTTTCTGTAATGCCTGCCTAGGTCACTAGTAGCTCCACTATTACCTTGCTGCTGTGACATGGGAAAGGATGACTGGACTCTGGATTTTAAGAGCAGTTTGTATATGCCTTCTTCAATTGTTTTATATGAGCAACCAAGGACAGGCGTGGAGGAATTCCTTTCAAAGGGCAAAACCAGGGTCGTTTGACATTTCTTAGTAAGCTTGATAGGTGGAGTAAACTAAAATATTCCTTCAATTTTGTTAGGAGAAATTCCATTTGCATGTTGTACCATTATTAGCAGAGACAATGGGACAAACATTGGTATCCTGTTAATTATAGGCATGTTAATGATATATATTTCTGCAGTCAAATAGCATTGCAAGTCTATTTCCTGTCTTAATTTTGTGCTGTGCTGTTTGAAATGTTAATGAAGCCAGAATTCTCAAAGGTCATCCTCTGAATGCATTTGCTTTTTTTCCTGTTTTGTTTCAGAACAATTTAAATGAGATTTTGTACCTAATGTTGCTAACAATGTTAACTTTCCTGTTTAATTAATGAAGGTGTGGGAACATCTCTGCCCTGGTCAGTGAGTTAAATGAGAAAAGCTCTGTATTTTTCTTTAAACCATCCCTTGGCATTTTCCCTCCATGACATGTATCCTGTCTCCACCTTTCCCCAGCAGCCCCTACTACTTTCTTTTCATAGGCTGCATGAAAGAATGGTTAAATAAAACCAAAAATCCCCACAACCCAAAAACCAACAGAAAAGTGCAAATGTAGCAGAGCTGAGCATTGTGTTTTCCAAGGAGCCATTTATCATCGTTGGAAAGTTTTGATTCTTCACAAATAATAAGGAAAGGACTGGTAATTGCTGTTTTCAGCTAATTGACAGAATTGTGTCATGAAAGAGAGAGAATTTCTGAATTACCTTTGCTGATTTCTCATGAAGGTTGTTTTAGACTTTCAATTGCTACTAAATTGAGAGACTGTCCCTTGTCTGTGCTTATCATTAATCCAGAAGGTGCATATAATTTGGTTTTTATGCTACGAGATGATAGACAAATGGTAAGAGTAAAGGATGTTTCTATCAACATGGTTTAATATTGTGAAGTAGATCCTGATTCAGCTTCTTCTTTAAAATCTTTCCATGGCTTTCACTTAAAAGTAGACGGAGGCTCTTATGTATTTGCTGGTGGAAGCCTACTCTGACCTCTTGGGAACAAATGTGTTGATTAGGTAGAACACATGGCAAAAGGAGTCCTACACCCTCTCCCCACCAGCAGAATGGTGGACACTAGTGATTGGATACGAGTCTCTGCTTGGGGTGTAGGAGAAGCTCCTCTTTGTCTATCTTGCCCTCCCAGCTGCCCTTATGCAAGAGATAACAGGCTCTGGAATTAGAAGGTCAGGAACATGAAGAGGTGGATGATGCTGGTGAAGGGTCTGGAGCACAAGTCTGGTGAGGAGTGGCTAAGGGAGCTGGGGGTGTTTAGCCTGGAGAAAAAAAGGCCCTGGGGAGACCACATTGCTCTACATCTGCCTGGAAGGAGGTTTTAGCCAGGTGTGGGTTGGCCTCTTTTCCCAAGTAACAGCAATAGGACAAGGAGAAATAGCCTCAAGCTGTACCAGAGGCAATTTTTGTCACATATTAGGAAAAATTTCTTCACAGAAAGGATTATCAAACGTTGGAGCAGGTTGCCCAGGGAAGTGGTTGAGTCACCATCCCTGGAGGTATTTAAAAGGAGCGTAGTTATGGTGCTTAAGGACATGGTTAGTGGGGTACTTGGTGGTACCGGGTTAACAGCTGGACTTGATGATCTTAAATGTCTTTCCCAACCTACTGTTTCTGTGCTAGAGGAGTTGGTGAGATCAGGGCAGTCCCCACTTCATGACCATGTCCCGAAAAGAAAATGTTGTCATAAGTGGCTGCTTTCTGAAGGGAAGACAAGATCTGGTCTGCCAACCAGACTGAACTTTCAGGGAAGTATTTTTTGGGATTCTAGTTAGACATTGCCAGGAAATTTCCTAGTCTGGTATGTCACTCAGATTATAATCTGTTACTGCTTTTTCATGTGTGTACCAACGAAGTTACACTGAGAAGTCCAAGAGAGATCAAAAGTGATTTCAGGGCCTTGGGCAAAGTGATGAGAAGAACAGCTGGGATTTTCCTTCGTCCCTCCCACTTGTAGGGAATGATATCAGGTAGATCCAGCTTACCCATACCTGCTTATGAGGCTGGTGTTGCTGAGAGAATTTGAAGGTCTTCTGTGATGGGAAACATCAGACTTGGATGCTGTTGTGCAAGTCTATACTTGTCACTCTACTCAGCCAGGATGACAACACCAATGTGTTGTTCCATAAGGAATTAAAGGATATCTGAAGATCAGGTGCCTCTATCCTTATGGCAGACTTCAGTTTCTCAGATTTTAACTGGGACTGTGATAAAACAAATGTGAACAAGTCCAGAAAATTCCCAAAGCATGTTGACGACATTTTTGATATGAGTTCTAAGGGAGCCAACTTGAAAAGGTAGCCTCCCAAACCTGTCATTTGTCAATGGAGGTGGTATAATGGGTGAAATGATAATTGGTGGCTGTCTCGGCCACAGTCATCGTGAAATGCTTGATTTTAAAAGCTTTGATGTGAGAAAAACTCTGGGCAGAGTTGCTGCCCTGTGTTTTTGAAGGGCAGACTTCAGGCTCATTGAAAACTAGCTAGTAAGATCCCATAAGAACCTGTTTTCAAGGGTAGTGAGGTGCTTGTAGCATTTTAAGAACCATCTTTAAGAGTGCGGGGCAGGCAATTCCAATGTGTCATATGCCAGGAAAGCAGGGCAGAAGCCTGGCTTGGATGAACAGGAGTCCCCTGGAGCTTTGGCAGAAAATGAAAGTGTATGTACTTTGGAAGCAGATTCAGACTATGTGGGAAGACTACAGAGATGCTGTTCACTAGTGCAGGCACAAAATTTGTATGGCCAAAGCTCAAGTTGAAGCTTGCCAGTAGTGTGGTGGACAACAAAAAAAAAAAACTTTTCAAAGTACACTAGCAATAAAAGGACCCCTAAAGTAAATGCTGGCCTGTTACTTGATGAAACTGATTACTTCTCAAACATGGATGAAGACAAAGCAAGGATGTTTAATGCCTTCTTTGCCTTGGTCCTTAATACCAGTGATGGGCCCTGGCATTGGGTTGGCTGATTCCAACTGGGGGAATGATAAGCTCCCAGCTGACTTTAAACTGGTATAGGTTTTACTACTGTAACTGAATGCCTATAAATCTATGGAACTCAATGGGATTTATCCCAGTTTACTGGAAGAGTTGGTCAGTGTTACTGTAAGACCTCTCTGATATTTAGCAACAGCCTTAGCAATCTGGAGCTGTCCTAGCTGACTGCAAACTAGAAAATGTTGTTCCAGTTTTCAAGAAGGGCGAGAAAAAAGACCCGGATAATTACAGGCCTGTCAACCTCCCTCTGGTGCCTGAGCAAATTATGGAGAAGTTTATTCTGGGAGTTATTGAAAACACTACTTGAAAGACAATGCTGTCATTGGTCAAACCCAACATGTTCACAGGGGAAAGCCAAGCCTTGCTAATTTAATATCCTTTTATATGTCAAGGTTATCTTTCCAGTGGACAAAAGGAAGGAAGTGGATGTGATTTTTTTTTTCATTTTCTATTTTTAACAGGTCTTTGATTATATGTCTTACAATATCTTTCTGGGCAAAATGTCCAGCATATAACCAGACATGTATGAAATACTCTGGGTGAACAACTGGCTGAAGAGTTGGGCTCAAGGAGTTGTAGTAAATTGGATAGCATCTGGCTGGCAGCCAGTCACTAATGGTGTTCCCCAGGGCTTAATTTTATGGCCATTTTTCTCAAGCTTCAGTTCACTGTAAGTATGCTGATAATACTAAATTAAGAGAAGCTGTTGATTCTCTTGAGGGTAGAGAATCCTTACAGAGAGATCTTGACAGATTAGAGGGCTGGACAATCACCAAGTATGTGAAATTTAACAAGAACAAATGGCCATTTCTGCACCTGGGAGACAGTAATTCAAGGTGTGCATATAGATGGGGAAAGAAGAGGCTGGAATTAAGACCTTTAGATAGGGATCTTGGGGTTTTGGTTAATGATAAGCTCCATATGAGTCAATAATGTGATTTGGTGGCCCAAAGGATCACTTGAACCTTATCCTGGGATAAGCTAAGCACAATACAACCAACAGATCAAAATGAATGCTGTATCTCAACGCTGGTGTGGTCTCACCTTGAAGTGCAGCTTTAGGCACCATGGTATAAGAATGAGTATAAAATATCAGAATATGCCCAAAGATAGGCAATGAAGATGGGGAAAGGTCTAGAAGGCATGACTTAGGTTCTGGGGTTACTAAGTTTATTCAGCTCAGAAAAGAGAAGGCTGAGAGGTGACCCCATTGCTGTCCACAATTTACTTGTGATAGGCAGCAGAGAGGAAGGGAGGTGCTGACCTCTTCTTTCTGGTGTCCAGTAACAGCAAATGGCTTAAAGCTGTGTCAGGGGAGCTTTGGATTGGATGTTAGGATAAAGTTCTTCACTGAGAGGGTGGTCAAGTACTGGAACAGGCTCCCTTGAGAAGTGATCATGGCTCCTAGCCTATTGCTGTTCAAGAAGCATTGGGAGAATGTTCTTAGATTTATGGTTTAACTTGTATGTTGCCCTACATGGAGTTGTACTCAGTGATGCCCATGGGATCTTTCTATCATTCTGAACTGTAGCCTGACTCCAAGTTTTTAAGTCTCTGATATGGTGGAGTGAAGAAGAAAATGGCCAAAGTGGCAATGTGCAGATTTTGGTCTTTACTGGGTTAATCAAAACTGGAGTAAAGGGAAAGAGCACAGGGTTTTAACGGAGTATTTTTTTTGTTATGCTTGAGTGTACCCATAAATGTATGCAGGCAAGCCTGAGACCTTTTGAAGTAAGCTTGTTGTTTTTCTTGTAATTTAGATATCATGATCAAACTGCATGTTGGGGGCAAGCATGCAGGTGGAATTTTACCTGCTTCTAATATGAGCAACTCAGAGTTTACTTCTTATTTCTTTCATGAAGGTGACTTTGCTCCACTTCTTACATTTCTCATTTCACTACTGAGATTGTCAATGTTTTTTACCTTCACTGCCTAGAGCTGGAGAGTTCCTCAAATATTATTTTTATTACACGTGTTTCCACTCACATCTCTAAATTTGCATGTTAGAGCACTTCAAAGGCAGCTTTCCAGGCTGCAGACCCAGCTGTCATTCAGGTGCAGAGGACACTTGATTAAGTTTCTGAGTGGGGTTCATGTGGACAACACATGTTGACAAAGCATGTGGACAACATGCAACCATTGCACAGGCATTGCTTGGTCCATTTGTGGAAGATGGGGAAATATTTACCCTGTGGCCAAGAGCTCTGGATACAGAGAGGGAATCGGCATGGAAAGAAGTCTACGTTATTTGTAGCTCAAGAGCACACACTAGCTTAAAACCAGGGTTGTGGCCACACAACCCTCTAATTTAATGCACTTGCAGAGGTTGGGGACCTCTTAAAATAATAGTGCAAATGAAAGCTGGGTTTTGCTAATGCCAGCTACAGGCAAGGTCATTTTCTGAGGATGGAATAACTGGAAAAATTAAACAAGAGTGCCGTTGGACTCTGCAAAGCTCAAGGGACAGGTTTGTGGGAATACTTACCCATGGAGTGCAACAGTAGAGCTGCCCTAGATCCTTTTCCTGATGCTGCAGGGGAGAAAGGCTCTTTTTCTCCTGCTTCTTGCTGAGGTTTTCAAGCAGCAATTGATGCAAAGGCTGATCTCAGCTTAATTTGCAACGAAAAACAGACCAAAAACCTACAGGCAGAGATTGTCCTCTACTAAATGTTAAATGAAAATGAGGGTTTGTAAGAACATATAATGATGTCTGTTTTAGACAAAAGTTTCTTATGTTTCTGCTGACAAAGTATAGAGTAGTATCTCCCCTGTCCCCCTCTCCCCCACTCCCAAAAAAGAGAAAAGGCGCTCTCTCCCTCCCTCCCCCCTCAAGTGCAAAGAAAAAGACACACTAAAGTGGAGTTGTGTTGTGGGTAGTCCCTAACCCAAACTACTGGGCAATGCCATCTCCTACACCCCTGTCTTGGGAGATTAAGCAGTTTAGTGATGTGTGTGCTATCCACACTGTGCTATTTTCTAGCTGGGAATTCTTTTATCATTATAGATTTAATCACAAAGTCTAGTCTTGCACCCAAAGCACTAGCACATCCATCAAGATGGATTTTGCTCTCTATGGCTTTTTATTTTATTTTCTTGAAATAAAGACTGTATATTTGGTTTCATATTAGAAACTGGCTTTGAGAGAAGATGGATGTTTTTAGCAGATCTTGGTATTTTATGATATTTACAAGGTACAGAAAAATGCAGAAAAACCAATGTGACAATAGCTTTTTCCAAGTAGCCCAAATAGTTAAAGTTCTTTTTAGTTCCTTTGCAAAAAATGTCTTTTTTGTTTTGTAAGGTAATTATGGATTTTCATGAGCACTCCTTGCTAATCAGGTTTAATGACACTAAACCCAAATCACATTATAGTTCTTTTCCAAGGCTGTGTTGGAGACATGCTGCATTAACCAAAAGAACAAAGCATAGAGATGACAACAACAAGAATAAGAGTAAAAAGAAGAAAGGAAACAGTAGAGAAGCAGAATCACTTGTGGCTCTACTTCCTGCACAATGAGTGGCACAGCGTTAGAGGAACAGCAGTGCTAAAATTAGTGATAGATAACACTGTCCTTGAATTTTTTGGGCATCTAAGGCCCTTTGGAAAAATATTTGCTCTGAATTTCATAATCTTTATTGCAAACTCTAGCTGACTTAGCTAAGAGAAAATCTGTGTAATGTTGGGTTGCATTATTTTAGTATAATGTGTTACTACTTTTTTCTAAGTCTTACTTTCTGTTATATATATGGAGTTAGCTTCAAAAGAAAGGGTTGTTCTGATTTCCCCAAAAACCCCCTAAAGCCTGGAGGTAATACAATTTGCATGTTTTTCTCTTGGTTGGATAATGATTTTGCAAAGCCTGTCCATACAGGCTGTGCTTTAAATAGAGAGTAAGAAGGAATTTCACTAAGCTGAGGAAGGGGTATGATCATGTTGAAAGTGTCTCAACATTCATACATGGAGTGGACTTTGAAATAGATGAATCTTTTTAGTCCTGGGAAGAAAACAAGACAACACACCGACACATTTATATCAATTTTCCTATTTTGTTGTGTGCACTTATTACTTAAAACTCTCCTTGTCATTCTTAATATGTATGTGGGGGATAACATAAATTACCTTGTGAATTTCCCTCTGCTATAATTTTGCTTTCTAAGCTCAATAAAACACCATGAACACTTCACCTGTAATTAGTGTGTGAGTTATTTGTGTTATTGTAAAGCATTAGCCAGCTTGTAGCTGTTGTCTCTTGGCACTATGCATCTCTCACAAATGGGATTGCGGTCTAGGATATCATCAATCTTTTCTTTCTGGTTCAGAAAAGGAATCCATTTTCTTTGATAAAAGACCCATTGGTCTTTGTGATCTATAAATCATTCTTTCCAAAGAATCCCTTTGAAATACCAATTCGAAGTAGTCTCACAGAATATCACTTTATAGATTTTTCTCAGGATGGAAGATAATCCTTGTGCCTACCAAAAAGGAAGATCTGTCCTATTTTTCATTGAATTTTGCAACTTTAGTAGAAGCTCTCTAAAGGCCTAATATTGCCATCTCTAATCTTGTGTCCTGCACGAAGTTAGAGCTTTTTAGTCAAAACAGCATTTCTGTAATGTCCAAGTAGGAGATAACTGAATTATAACTAGGATCATATAAGACAGCATTCCTTACAGCATTGAAAATCCTTAGCCCTGTTAATGAGAAACATTGGTGTCTTGAGGGTGCGGTTTTTTTGTTTGCGGGGGGGAAGGGGGGTTTGTTTTTATTTTGTTTGGTATTTTTTTTTTGTTTTGTTTTTGTTTTCCATCCCTATCAAACTGTTTTACAGACCCTTCTGAATTGGCCCTTTTGTCAGAGGCCTCCCATGCAGCTAATTTTAAACATATCTTACATTCTGTGAGAAAATACCTGATATTATCTGAACTTGTTATGGTTCTACCTGCCTGTATAAAGACTCTAAGCCAGTTCTTGATAATGAGGTGGTCCTTAGTGAAACAGCTGAAGAGGCAGTGGCCAGGTGTCAGTGCCACTATGCCACCACACTCCTGCAGCTGGAGTGTGTGGTGTGCTGCATCTCCTAGTTTTGTTCTTTGTTTTTATTCTAAAAGCATTAATGTTCTCAGAGTTTTGTTACTCTGGGAAGAATAGGAACTTTTTCACAGTGCAAAAATAGCTGAAAAAATCACCAGGGGAGACAGCAAAGCAGTCATAGGATGGCTGCCTTTTGGTGGTATAAGAAATGAGCAGCACTTAAATGAGCGGAGTTTATAATTTCTTGGATGCCTTCAAGTACCTGCTGTACAAACTAAATAATAATAAACAATGTAGCTCTTCTACATTAATAATCCTTCTGTTTCTAATCTATGGGTTTAATTCCTGCGGTGGCATATTGTTTGCAGTATTTATATTCAAGGTATTGTTATAGAACTTTATTGTGCAAAGGAAATGAATTTATCTGCATGAAACTACAACGTTGGAGAGGCATTATGTGGCTGAATTTACAGTTTTCTTCTGTTCAGTGATTATACTGTATCTTTATTTTTTTCCCCCTCCCTCAATTTGTCTTTTGGCTGGCTCAGAGCAGCAGGATATTTGGTGTGGGCTGTGAAACAGATTTAGGAAGTCAGAGGTACTTTTAATCCAGTCCTTATTTCTTCAGTCCATAACCTGCCTGTGAAAATAATGTTTCTCTCGTTTTTTGTTTTTTTTTTTTTAATAGCTTTCTTACAGGGTCATAATCAATCTGTAATTTTAGCATTTCCAAAGAATTGAGGACAGTCATTAGAAGAGCTCAGAAGCGTGGTAGAAACCTAGTGAAATCACTTCCTTAGTAAAGCTGAACACCATAGTCCTAAAGGTTGAGAAAGGGACCAAGATTTTAATGTAGCTGGCAGCAGTCCAGGAGGGGTGGGGTGTTATGGCAAACATTTTCCTCAGCCTATATTTCCTGCTGTGAAGAAAATGTGGCGATTGAAGGCTTTTTCAAAGAGCGGGGCCTTCACCACACAGTTGCCTCATCTAAAACTGTACAACAAAGAGCAAGAAACCCCTTAGATCTGATTCTAGGATGAGAGAATAAAAGAGAAAAATCACACTTCTATTTCTGTTCACTTGTCCTTCACGACATTAGAAACGGGGTGGTTGTTTTTTAGATTTCAGTAAGTCAATTATTTCTTTGCTTTTTACTGGGCTTGTATTATGGGTGGTGTCAAGGTAACCAATAACTACCAAAGCTTGGTGCTGTTCCCATCAGCTTTCTCATCCTTAAAAGAGGGAACTAAACTGCTTTTGTGAGACCCAGCATCCTGACCTGATCCTCCAGCAACCAGATGCAAGGGCTGGCTCAGAAGCTGTTTCCTGGGGCCTGAGGGGAAGATGAGCTTTCTGGTGCTTGGCTTTAGGCAAAGAAAAAAATTAAATCTCCTTGGCCTGCAGCAGGATATTGGGGTAGAAACTTGAACCCAGGGGGGTTCTTAAAATTTGCCTTTAAAGCACCCCTTTGTTTTTCCTTACGGAGCTAAGGTGCCAGTTCATTTATTTCCTCCAGTTAAGTCAGCCCTCCAGAATTGCTGTGGAAATCTACTGGCTTCAGCTTCCTGTTTGGCTGCCATAAACAAGGAAATCCATATCCTCCTTGCCAGTTGTTCAGCAGAACCAACCTGCTTGTTCCTGGACGGCTGGGTGAATTGGATTTTGGAAGGATGCTTTGTGTCTTTTGAAGTCTTTTCTGGCTAAATACCATTAATCTTCAGAGTGATTCAGTTCTTAAAGTAATTTGTGGCTTTCTTCTTTTCTTTAAATCCTTTAAAGGCATGATATGGAAAAACTTCTTTGCTCCAAGATAATCCAGTATAATTAGAACAGTGTCACTCAACTTTATAAAGTCCTTTATACATGTTTTTTTTCTGTCTTGTTAAAATTTAAATCCATACTAGATGGGAAAAAGTGTGATGTATTGTTCATTTATTCTCTCTTTCCCTATACAATGTATTTCTAAAAATATTTAACACTTTTTTGGTTTTGTGACTATTAGGATGTGATACTGAGCAGAGTTTCTTGTATGAGGGGATATTACTAGTGTCTAAATGTGGTATTTCCCCATCTGTACAAAGCAGGAGACAGACTGGAGTGAGGGGTATTGATATGGTGAGGTGATGGACCAGGAGACATACTGGGGAGAGTGAAGGACGTGGGTTGGTTTAGCCATGAGGTGGCCAAGGTGGGGAGCCAGGGATCTATTTGCAGCCTTTCAATCTCCTAATGGGGGGGCTGTAGGGAAAATGGGGCTTTCTCAGTTGCACAGTTAAAGATTAAGAGGCAGTGGGAAGAAATAACTGCATTGGAAATTCTTATGGGTTGAGGGGAAATTGTTCACAACAGTGGGTGCCCAAACACAGGAGCACGGTCCTGGGAAGCGGTGGACTCTCTAACATCCAAGACTTTCAAATCTTGATGGGTGGCGGCTCTGAGAAACTTGACCTAATTTTGAGCAGGGGATGGGCCTAGATGATCTGCAGATGTCTCTTCCAACCATTTTGTTATCAAAATGATTTTTTTTCCCTTTCAAAAGGCTAGCTACAGTGTAATTTTCAGCTAATATGTTGTCTTTGCAGGTACACCTGCTGTGAATCCTTCTGCTCCTCCACCAGGAGTTGAATGTGGCTTGTTGAACTCTGAACTCCAACTTGAGCTGTGTCTTTCCAGGCTCTTTGAGCCATGTTGCTCTCATTTCCAGTGTTTGGAATGATAAATAAACTGGCTTTTCTCTGCTTCAGAGCTTCATCATGTTGTGGAAAATTTTATTGCCCAGACAGAGCTTCTGTCTTCCTTTTGCAAATACCTTGGTTTGGTAGAAAGCTGACTGAGAAGTCATGAGGCAATGCTCCCTTCACTTTCTCATCACTTCAAATTTTATTCGAGTTAATACTATTTAAAATGCTATTAATTTATTAGAATTTGTGTTACTAAATGTGACATTCTCACATGCCTTGTATAACCATGCTGTATGGTAGACTTAAATAGCTCTTTTGCCATTTTTGACTATAGAAGGTATAAAAGTATTCACACCAGCTCTGACTTAGTTGCATATTTGTTTTTCAATTATTTTATGTGGTTTAGTTTCCTAATTATTTGGAATTGTCTGTTATTGTTGAATGACTTCTTTGTTTTTAAGTATCAGACTTGATTCCTCTGTGATGCAATGATAAAACCATCTTCTAGTTTTTTCAGGGATATGACTGACTTTTTCACTCTTTCTTGGAGCGTTTTCTTTGTGGCCTGCCAGATCCATAATGATTCCTTGTCTGTGTAGTCGCATTCTTTGACAGTAGTTGCAATTTCTTACAAATCGCTGAATAACTGCAATGTTTTGCTCACTTTCTGTTTGTGCTGATTTCCTAGAAGCTTCCACCATTCCCCATTTGCCATCACTGTAGTCTGCTCTGCTCTCTGTTCAAAGTTCTGCTTTCTTATTCCTACAAGCCTTTGGTATTCCAGTTGTCCTATGTGAAGATTTATCTTGCCTAGAGAATGTGTTTCCAGGACTTTATGAGTTCTCTTTCACCTCACAGTCTCCTAGCAGGAACTTTACTTTCATGACAAGGGGTTAGGGGTGATGCAGAAAACCTGCTTGGATTGCTCTCTTGCCAAAAGAATTTAATAGAAAGCTGTTATTTGCAGATATTTTTCCTGCTATATTTGAAGGACAGAGGAAGACAACTCAGCTTTCTCAGAAGGCAGTGAAGGCAGTTTAACAGCAGGTAGTCATGGAAAAGCCTCTCTCTGGGAATAGGAGGAGGGAGATCTATCAAAATATAATGTCTTCATAGTCCACTCTAATTCTTATTCTTAGTGGAGTAAAAGAGTCAGACTTCATCTTCGTGTTCTGAAAACTAATTTTGCTTTGACGAAATATTGGGAAATGCTAAATAATCATGCTAAATGCCAAGTTAAATGTTCCTCTAAGTGCTTTGAGCTTAAAAATATTTTTGTCATTTTGATTGTCCTAACTCAAAATCCATTTGAATGCTCCTGGGAGTTCCTGAATTGCTGTAAACTGCCAGATGCATGATCCATCTCATAATCTCTCCAGGAGTACAGGGAAGAATGCAAAGTTACCTTCAAGTCAGTTCTGAAGTGCTGCTGGTGCAGTTCATGTCATCAGATGTGCTTGCACCCTTAACACCCTCAAATTGTTACTGTGTGTGCTTACATCATCCTCTCTGTTAATCTTGACCTAAACTCTCCATGGCAAGGCTTTTCACAGCTCAACCATGCACCCATTAAGGCTTTGTTTGTAGATTTTAATTGAAGGTTTCAAAAATGCAACTGAGGTAATGGAGATCTTTAGAGAGGACCTGTCAGGCAACAGAGGGTTAAGGAGCAGGGTGTCAGTAATCCATTAAAGGACTAAGTATAGTCTGTGGAAAACCTGTATGGCTCTGTACAAAGAAAAATTGGCTGGGAAAATCCATGGTGTAACATCTCTAGGTAACAGCTCATAATGTGAGTTGTGTCTGTGGTGCTTCTAATCACTGGAGTTTGACACATGTTTTTGCTATGGAGAAAATAATTAGCTAAATATAAAATATGTAATAAATGATGATCAACAAAACCATGTACAATACATCATACTAATACCATACATGGGATATAGCCCACAGTTTCTGCTCTTTGAATTCAAAGAGCTGGAGTGCTCTGGGTACAATTTCTAGTTCTATTACCGATGACGTGACATGCTTACTATTTGCCAAATATAATAAGTTCAATATTAAAACATGATAAACAAAGGAAGACAGAATCAGATTCTTTGAAAGAGATGAGATAAAAAATGTCTTCAAGAGCAATGAAGCAATCAATGGGTGATCAGTTTTATCTTGTTAGCAGATTTTTAAAAAGTTTAAAACTTATTGCTATCTAATCTTTTTTCAGCTGCATTTTCTTAAGGCAAAATTATTTAAGCACCAGCTCTATTTACCCATTGTGTGTATATTCTTTTGCCCTCTTAATTTTTTTGGTAGAGGGAAACATCTTTCAGCTGAGAAGGAGCTTTTCTAATACGTCACTTTGTAGGAAAGAAGCTTAGATTTTTTTCTCCTATACAGGGTGCTAACATTTAAGCCAGTAGAACTCCTCTGAAGCAAAAATCATTTATGTATCTTAGGAATCAGGTTAAAGGAATTTTTTTCATCTGCTTGGACCAATCTGATTCTCTGGTTTTGGGCTCATTTGCTGCTTTGCTTTATGCATCATAGCTCTGCAATCTGGCTTGGGTATCTGGGAAATTTCTGGAGCTCCTGCAGATTTTGTTTCAAGAAACTCTTCTGAGTGGGTGTTTCTTATAGACTTCCAATTATATTCACAAATAACTTGTCTGCATGTATATGCCCCTACTGGCTCTGTGCCTCAGCACTCACCGTAGTATTACAGATGAATTCATTAAAATGCTTAGGCATTCATTGCTAACATTTGTTCTGTTTAATTGAAATAATTTCTTCACCTTTTAAAGTTAGCTTTTATGACATATCAAAACTTTGGAACATTCTCTTTTCAATTATTTATAAAACTTACAAGTTATTTCTTATTTTCTTGTTTAGTTGTCCCAGATTGCATTTTTATGTGAGTATAAGAGCATGCCCTTCATCTTCAGAATGCTGCCTAATGTCTAGATCCTAGGAAATGCATCTTCCATGGGCTATAGGATGAAGATACAACAAAACATCTCTGTTAAAATGCATAGACCATAGTGATGTTATGCTTGTGAAATAGAGGTGGTTTTAATCAATTTGTGTTTCTTTGTGGTGTAACCTGTCCACTGCTTCAAGTAGCCTGACATCTGAAGCCACCTAAAAGAGGATTTCCTTGTAACTCAGCTACATTGCAATGACAGAAAATGCAGGACACCTTCTGTCTTCACTTAAGCTTGTTCCAATTTTCTGAAAACACAGAGCTTTTTGTGGCTGAACATAAGCTTGACTGCTTGGACTTACTGATATATAGGCCTCCCCTACCTTGAAATATCCATTCTGCCAGTTTATAATTGAGCTGGAACAGAGGAGGGAAGGAGGGGTAAGGGTTTATTGACAGAACAGCATGTTCTGTGTTCACAGGCTTCAGCTCAGGCTTGTATTATCAACAGGAACGTTGCTTCCCCAGCATATATCTGCTTTCTGGCTGTCTTAATCATTTTGCATTCTAACTTCTAACAGTGCTTCTGTGTGTTAGTGCCAGCGGGGTCACTCTGTAAATGAGTTTGAAGATACATATCTTTTTTTGTTGTGTTTGAAGGGGAAGCATAAAAGCCACCGCCGCAAAATAAATAGGTTTTGCCTGAGTGCAGAAAAACCCAAAGAGTGTCGTGTTTTTACATATGTGAGTCTTTTCCTAGATTGCTACCTCGTGAAGATACTGAGGGAGAACAACCTGGTTAAGCTCATCTCCCTGTGGGAATCCTCTGTTCCTGAGACAGGCAAGGGCTCAGTTTTTTTCATATTGAGAGGATTTTTTCCTTCCTGACTTTTTAAACTTAATTTGTCCAGCCAGCCACTTGAGAGGGCAGAGATAGCATTGATGTGATCTACAAGGCTGAGTCCTCAGATCTCCAGACCTCTCCTTTTGCTCACATTGAAGTGAATACTTTTCTGGACCCCTAGTTTGAGGCTTGTGTTTTCACTTGCACTGCAGAAGTTCTCTCAGTTTTTTGGGACTGTGTTCTTTATAACCAGGAACACTAATTTTTAAAAATAATGTTATAATTGATGATCACTTTTGGCATAATACCCCTGCTGTGGGCTGCACATGGAGCTCCAGCAATACCACAGAGTTGTTGTTGAGTGCAATGAAAAGCAGCTGTATCTTCTAAAACAAAAAATAACTTGTAGGAGCTCCTGTGGAGATGTCTGCTTTCTCGATCTTCATGTAAGTGCTGAGAATTAGTGTTTATAAAAGATCTTAGTACTAATCGTCCTGTAGGTTCTTTTGAAGTATAATGTTCAACTTTTTTCCCTGTTCCCTGAAAAGTTTTTAGTGTTGCCTCCTACACTTCTTTCAATGAACACAGAGTTATTAATGCATAATGTGTCCCAGAAATCAGTTTAACTGATTCCCACCCATCAGTCAGCATCACTATTTTTCTATTATTTGGCAGAAAAGATTTATTTGAAGCCATTTTTTGTAGACTCAAGGTGATATCCCTAACTTTTCTGATGAAGGGAGAGAAACTATCAGCTTTATTTTCTAAGGCTGAAGGGTGCATTAATAAGAGCCAGAAAACTACTTTTCATATGACTATTGAGTTCTGTTCTTCCCTTTCACTTACACTTTTTAACTCTTAGCCATGAATTTAAGATCAAAAAAGTACTACCACCACTAGCTAAAGCAATATTTAAGAGCAGACTTATGTAGAAATGTGAGATCTGTAACCATAGAGTATGATTTCCAAATAAATCTCAGCTGGAAATGTTATGCCTCAGAGGCACACAGCACACAAGCCTGGTGTAAAGACTAGATTTATCTTGATGCATTGTCAAGCAATCTTCTTCTGTCCTGCTATTTCATGTCCATCCTTCCCCTAACAGTACTCCTGGTGCCTGTCCCGAGGCACTGATCTCTGATGAATACAGAATAAATAGATTTGCATTTCTGCTCTGTGAAGCCTGTGTAGAGGGTTGCAAAGCTAGTATTATGCCACTCCAGCTATAAACAGTACTAAAGCAGTCTGGTGGTCTCTGGCCAGAAAACAGGAAACCATGAGGACACAAAGACAAACCTTTGTTTTGGAGACCTATTGTCTTAACTGGCATCTGGGAATGATTTTGAACCTTCCCAGCCAAACATATCCAAGCCTATATCTGGAGCTGAAAGAGCTCAGCTGCCAGGTGAGAGACGTGTATTTGCTATGGAGCAAATCAGGAGACAAGCAGTGAAAAAAAAAGTTGTTCAGCAGTGGCTTATATCTAGTCTAGAAATACTTAAAGCAGAAGCCTGGAATCTGCATTCAAGTAAATGTGCAATTTCATGTGCTTAGCTGCATGCTCTAGGCATGAAAAAGACTAGGAGTAGTTCCCCTAAAGTGACCCATTTGTGTTTGCTAATAGACAAGCTGTATTACCAGACTCCCTCTCTGGGCACTGGAACAATTGGGGTTGTCCTTGTTTTTCATCAAGCAGATTCCTCCTTTCAGCAAGAGTTTGCAAAGTCTTAGATCAGCTGCATCCCTATTTCTCCTGAGGATGAAAATTCCATGCAAGGCCACAGATGTCACAGTAAAATGCTACCTACAGCTTTATGCCTTTTCCTAGATCACGTGGGGTAGATATGGAATCTATAATGAACAGCAGCATTTAAAAGTTACCTAAGAAGCAGAGTGTGTATTGAGAAGCATCCTGCACAACTGAGTGCTGGAGCGTGACCTGCTGCGCTCCATGCAAGGGGTTAACCAGGAGAGCTGGGATTCCTGGTGACTGTAGGCAATTTAGGAGTACAAAAGTGTGTGCATCAGCATCTCCTAAATAGGAAAAGAGGTAGAAGCCTTGGGTCTGAAAATATTTTACAGGCATGCAGTACCATCTTGCTTTAATCAAGACTAGAAAAGAAGAGATGAAGGTGACCTGTAAGGGTCTGCTGCTTTACCAGGTGTAAAAAGAGGCATCAAGGTGTGGGTAATAACATAATAGTGACTTAGAGACTGAGAGAAAAGAGCTCACTGACCCTTGCTAGCGAGGAAGAGGAAGGCACAACTTTTGGGTCAGCGGAATCCTCCTGACTCCCTGAGGGCAGGTCTTAGTTCATTTAACTATTCAGTAGGAATTCATATTAATTGAATGCAGCCTTTTCTTCACATGAAGCAGAAGCTGAACATTGCCACACAGTTCAGCCATTTCCTGTTTTGTGCTTTTAATAAGATTGTGACTAAAGGGAGCAGGTGAGCCTTGTGACCATTCCCAGAGGATGCAGTTCAGACATGACACGTACAAAGAATAACATCTCTCTTTTCATAAGATGTATAGCTTCTGTTCAGAGGTGGATTCTGGCCTTTGTGAGGCTCTGAGGAAGATCTGTTGAAAACTCTGGTGCAACAGGTAGATAAAGAATGGAAGATTAATTAATATTTAACATCAAGAACCCTTGGTCAACTAATGAAATGAAATCCATGTTGAAGAACAAACACAAATGGAGATTTGATTAGCTCAGGCTTTCCTCAGAAAAGGAGAGTTATGATATTTGAAAGTCATGTAATGCATTTTTTATATAGAAAGACATTTCTGGCTGCTATTCTGAACGCAGATGTAAATACCTGGTTTCTTTTCTAGGCTGTGTGCCTACACTGGATAATTTCATTTTTATAGGACCCCAGTGGTTGCTAGCACTGAGTCGCTGGGTTGTTTATGCCTGAGGAAGAGTCCCAGCCTTGGTGTTTGGGCTGTGTGCTTTCCCTGCCATGTGGCTGTCAGCATTTGGGCCTGTGACCTTCTTCTGACTAATGCATCCCTTGCTCTGGAAAACACACACAAGCACACCCACTACTGCACAGAGTTCATGGAGAGGACACATAGGATCATGTAAACTTTGTTATTGAAATCTGTGGTCTTTGCCCTTTGCTTATTTGTTTGCTTTTGTACAGGAGTGTTCTCTGTGCATCTTTGTCTAGTTTACAATTGACAAAATCTGATCTCCCATGGTGCTTGCACTTGTTTACTTCCAGAAGGTGATGAGATGCAGGTTCTAAGAGAGGAATATCCATTGTGAAAACAAAATGGAAAGGCCCGAATGTGCTTGTATATTTTCTTTTTGTGATTAAAGCTTTTCCTACTGCATTGTCTTCAAATCAAACTTGCTGTCAGGTAGCAGGGCAATAAAGCCTAAGCAAAGCCTACTTACTAGGTCATCTCTTCAAAACATAGTCATAGCTCTGCATAGTACCTTACATGACACTTGTAGTAGATGACCAGTTAGTAAAGGACAGGCAGTTGCTGTAAATAAAACTCCAGCCCCAAATGGCCTTTAAATCCCAAATTATTAGAAAGATGAGTCCTTAACTTCCATGTAATCACTATCACTCGGGCAAAGTAGATGAAGTGCACTGTGGCTGACTCTGCAGCTAGTGAGCAGCAAAGGATCATAGAAGAGGCAATACAGGAGAATTGCATGCAGATGTTTTTTTAGTACTTCAGGTTGCTATAAAACCTCTAGGATAAGGATAATAGAGAAGAATTAGGATAGTTTTTACTTGGAAACAAGACATTTGCTTTCCCTGGTAAATAACTTCAAAGATCAACTCTGTCATCAGGATACAATTGTTTTTCCTTTGAAAATAATGGTGTATTGGATATAATTTCACCATTCAACCAAACAATCTTGACATGTTTTCTAAATCAAAATGACACTACACAAACTTGCAGATGACTAGTACAAACTTGGATTAATCAGGAGAGCAGCTATTAGCCACCACTGAAAATACTGACCTGAATGTGCATTTGTGGTTGCATTGTCAAATGTGAAGTTCTCTTGTGTTTTATATCTCAGTGTAGTTTTTATGTGCGTATGTTGCTTTTCCTTTGGAATTTCACAAAAATGTTTTTCTCCTTTCTTTCTCAAAAAAGATCAAGAGCTACGTGGCCTATGGGCATATCAGCATTTATAAAAGGTAATTTTCTTGGGGTAGGATGCAAAATAAACTTGAATCAAAAAGAACTTGAACTAGTGCATCTGTTGGGTGAAGAATGTGAAATACTCTGAAATTCCACAAACTGAATTTGAAGAATATTTTGTGAGGCACAATGGGTGATAAACTGGTCATTATTTCAATCCAAATGAAAACAGAACGACCCTCATTACATGCTTAGCCTCAAGTAGTCTTACAGAGCCCTCCCAGACCTTTTAAAAAATCCTTATGGATATCAGGAGAAGTGGTTGAGAGTGTTGGTAAGCTAAGGTCAATGAATTTAGACTTACCATTTCCTGTGCAATTTAAAGATGTTTTGTTACCTGCGTGGATCTCCACCATCTTCAGGGAAGAGAGGGCTTGTTGTCCATATAACAGTGGATGAGGGAAAGAGGAAATTTCAAAGGAATTTTAGGCTGTTAATTGTTTAGATACTTATGACTTTAGGGAGGTACTTAAACTTTGAGGAATTTCATTTGTATCCCCCTTTTGAAAGTGTGCTATTGACTGATGGTAGAGATCCCATCTGTCCTTGGTGTGCTTCCCTCAGGGAAGCTGTTTTCACTGCACCGGAAATTTCAGTTTGGACTCTGACTGTGAGTTGCAAATTTAGTGGCCAAATTCTTGAAACTTTCTGTCTGGATCAGGACTGCCTTTCTTCTCTTTATGTATGTATAGGTGTTTGCTCAGCTGGTAACAAGTGTGTTTATTTGTGAAGCCCTGGTGCAGGATAAAGGCTGTCACAAAGTAAAGCTACATCAAAGCAAAGTTTGTTAGGCTGTACAATGTCCACAGCAGGTCTGCCTGTCTGAAAGTATCACATGGAGAGGTAACAGGAAATTAGAATTTCCATTTTCAGTGCTGTACTATTTGCTGTGTGACTTACACAGCTATATTGCAGAAGAATGATGGGTTCTTTCTCCTAATTCCATTTTCTTTTCTCCCGTTTACCGAATGTTTATGACTGTAGAATGCACTGTATTACCTCTCTGAACTATCCGAAGATGTTCAGTCTTCATGGCCAGAAAAATACAGTTCTTCAAATGCAACTGATGCAGGGAAAATGCTTTGAGATTTGCATCTTATTATTGACAAACGACTTAATATTGTTGACCACTGAGCAGCCCTGATTTATCTTAGTGTAGTACATATAGATTCTTTAGGAAAGAGGAAATTCATGTGGAATCAGGGTGAATATTCTTAATAGGCTCTATTATTTGACCAAACAGTAGTAATAACTTGTAATTGTTGTATATGTATTTCTGGGCAAGTCAATAATTTGTTTCCAGAAGTGCTTATAATTGTATGTGGCCACTCATAATGAAGAGGTTTATTCTGGTTAATTTTCAGCACATATCTTTTGATCTCTCTTTGAAGACTGAACTATGAGCCTAGTGTAGTCCTTGAAATGGACACCCTTGTTGTGCTTTGCTAAAAGAGAGTTGTTCTCACAATCTTGAAGTGGATTAAATTAAACTTGACAATGTTGCTATGAAGAGAGGGAGTGGGGAGACACCAGGATCCCTGAAGTCATCACTCAAAAGCGGCACAGCTCTTCATCAATGCCCTGCTCATTTCTCTATAATGAGGTATGGGCAGAATCAAAAGGAAAATTGCGTAAACTCCCGTTTAGCCTCAGGGTCCTCTCAGGTAAAAAAGGTTTGTGAATCTGCATAGATTTAACAGGGCAAAATACGTTCTCCTAAGTGCCTTTTAATGGCCTAATTTAACTAACTTCAGTAAAATGCCCTGTCACCTGAGAAGGATGCCTTAGGTTCCAGTAATGCCATAAGCCTCTTATCTTATTTTGCTGATGGCAGTTCAAAGTGTCCTAGTAAATGTACAGGATAAGAACGTCACAAGGAAAAGAAAAATAGAAGCCCTTAGTGTTTAGGACATGTAAAACTGTTCTGGGTGATTGGGAAACTTGAAAGGCACAGGTTTTGTCACTTGTGAGCAGAATTTGAATGTTTTAATGAAATCTGTGCACCCTGGCAAGTCCCACAGAGCACCTGGCTGTTGAAAGGACAAGAGACCTGGGCGACGGACAACTGAGAAGGAATCTGCTCTGTATTGGTGCTGTGGCCTTTTGCTTCCACCAACCTGTTGAGTCTGAATAGGGAGAAACAAGATGCTTTTGAGTTGGAGATAGGAACCACAGACACTTCGCCTAGAACTACCAATATTTGACTCAGGGGAATTCATTTGAGAAAGAAAGACCAAAGTGTTTGTAAGGATTCTCAAGGAAAGAAACCCGTGATTGGGACCTGCCATAAACAAGGCTGTGTGGGAAAGAAACTTGAGGTGGCTTCTCAGCTGCAGTCATGTGTGATTATTAGCTACAGTTACAGGTAAAGGTAACCTGGTCTTTTTTATTAAAAACTTCACAAATGTTGTGAAAATTAATAAAGCAAGTATTGTATGCTTGCATGTGACATTAAAATACAGGACTTGTAATCTCTATTGTTAATGTTGTATTAAGAATACCCACAAAAAGGTTGTAAGAGAGTTTATCTTAGCAGGGGCAAGGTGAACAACAGATATCAAAGATCACCATTTCAGAACAGTAATTATTTTAAGTGAAAACTTTGATTTTATTTCTTGGTCATTTAAAAAATGGACTAAGTTGCTTAGCTTAACTTTTGCTCCTATCTCCAGAAATGCAGCATGGTTAAACATAAAGTACCTTCAGAAAATCAAACTTTACTGAAGTCTTATATGGGCGCTTGATGTAGAAACAGCTTTATTATCAGTTTATAGACACTTAAAATGTCATTGTTCTATAAGGTTAATTGCTCTTACAACTTCAATAATGACAACTACCTGATCTGCTTTGTGTTGAATTAAGCCATTGTATATTTGTGTCTAGAGTCATATGCTTCTTGCATTTTAAATGCTCTTATGTAGGCTACAGAAATTAACAAAACTTTTTTAGACAGGCTTTATGGAGGCTGATGTAACTTTTAAATTGAATTTATCTTCTGTTTGTTTACTCACAGAGCCATTAAAGAGAGATGCCTAAATGTAAATTGTGTTGTAACGTACTTGATGCCAAAGTAAAAGATGTGTCTTGTCATCTTCAAAAGTTATCCCTGCTCTAACCATTGTACCATTCTGCTCTTTTAGGGAGCTTGAAGAGTGAGTTTACTGCTCTTAAGGGCTTGGGTGCAAAAAGAGAACCTGTAGGGAATCCTAAACTGATTCATTTATTATCTACTTTAAAACAACAATGTAAAGACTATTATGCCCTCAGTATGGGTAAAGAGGAGAGGAAAAGAGATCAGGATGAAAACTGTGAGGTGTAATATGTTGTAATACTGGCATATAAACATCAAGATGTTTTGTAGGAACGTTTGCCTGTGTGCAGTACTCCCAAGCATGGTAGAGATGGTGTTTGTGATTTCCCACAAGGGCATGGGCACATAGCTACCCACTATATGCACACAACAACTTAGCACAGAGCACAAAATGCAATTTGTGGATACATTAAAGAGTATGTGCTGAGAATGTAATCCCTTGGGAGCGAGTGTATTGTTCGTTTGACTCAAATTGTTTCTTAATTGAAACCCAAACAGCTCCTCTTTAAAATTTAGACTACTTGAAGTCAGATCTGATTGGGAATGTATAAACTGCATCTTTAAGGAATGGTGTGACTTCTTTTTTTCCCTACTAGCAGATGTCATTTGGATTAATATATAAGGATTGTTGTCAGCAAGATCTCATGAGGTTATCAGATTCTCCTGAATTTGAGAACTTGACAATGACATAAATCAGATGTTATTATTGCAGATATAAATGTTCATGTGTTAGCCCAAGTGGTAGTTCATTTTTGCACAGCTGAGGAATTCCTTTTTTACAAGATATGGTAATAATTCAGTAGTGTATTTGACCAGGTTTATATACATAAATTACTTCAGTAGCACCCAAAACCATTTGTTTCTTAACTGGGGCTTTCCATGATCAGACGTTTGTCTTTTTTTGGCTTATGGCAGGGGGCAGAGTAATTTCAAGTAGAAACTTCTTTTGGTAGATTCACAGATATTTGTGTTTCACCTATGATTTTGTTAAATTAAGCATATGTCTGAGATGATAAATTCCAGTTTTAATTAAACCTATATCAGATCTGAGATGTCTGGACCTGGAGTTTTTAATTTTCATTTTATTATAGCAAGGAATGAGACTCCAAATCCCAGTTCTTAGTCTTAAAGTTTGGGGGGCTGTTCAGCACTAGACTCTTATGGTGACTTTGCCTTTCTGGTCCTAAACAGAGCATTGCATTAGTAACTGCATTATGCAGCTAGATAAAAGCATTCTGTATGTCAGTAATACCTGGGATTAACAACTTCCTTTGTTCACAGCCTTACCAGGCATAACAACAGCTCCTGTGTGTCAGAAGCTTTTGCTTAGGGAATATCCTCTGTGCCTTTCTGAGTCAAGCTCCTCTTGCCATTGAGGTTTCCAACAAGAAAAAAAGCATTTTGCATGCTTTTTTTAGATTTCCCAGTGGAGAAGTTGGTCAATTATAATGTTTCTTCAGTACTTGGACTTCAGAAAGGTCCTTTTCCTTATGGTTATTTTTACAGGTGCAGTTAAAAAGATAGGGTGAAAAATCACCATCATCTGACAATACTTGTGTGCTAGTACTCGGTGCATTAAATTGACTTCTGGGTTATTTCACTAATTTAGCACTGGTTTTCAGTGTTTTGTAGGTGGGAATCAAAAGAAAAGTGGTCTTTTTGTTTCTAAAAGTTTGTGATTTAGTACAGTTTAGAAACGGTATCAGGATTCTTCCATAGTGGTACATGAAGGCAGCTGCATTTTTCAGTGAGCATGGCTACACTGGGGCTTAGAGCCTTGGTCTGAGTGATATTAATTAATGCAGAAGAGGCCCTCCTAGACACTCTATTTCTGGCCTAAGATTTCACTTTGCTTTTAATACGTTATAGCAAAGCAAATAAAGAGCACATGTTGCTGTATTTTTCCTGAAAGTATTGAGTGGGGCAAAAGCAGAGGGAACTTGATTAATTCCCAAGAGTGGCAGAATTCCAATCTGTATTTTTGCTTGTTGCTGATGGGGGCAGATGCTTGATGGTGCAGAAATTGCACTTGGAAGAATCTCTGAGAAATATTTGCTTCTTTAGATAGTTTTTTGGACAGGGATTTATATATATATATGTATATATTTTTTTTTTTCTTTTTCCCTCTGAAAAATGCTTTAGCTATTCCCATCCCTTTCCAGCCTCCCTTTCGTAGCACTTGCTTTGAAAGGTACAATCTGGCCTTGCTTTGTTCACATATGCACATTATTTCTAGCTCAAAGAGTCTACAGGGAGTAAAAGCAGTTACAGGCTAGGATTCATCTGCCTACAACTGAGTTTCCTTTACAGTCAGTGGAGATCAAATCAGGACAGTCAACAGATCCAGGAGTGTAATTCCTGCTTTCCTAAAGCAGCACTAAAATAGGTCAGATAAATCATGCCTGAGAGGCTTATTTCTTTCCACTGATTTTAGGGGGATAATAGGTGGCAGCCATCAGCCCTGTAGACACTGAGGTTTGGTGGTGTGCATCCCACCTGTTGTCAGAGGAGAGTGGTTCCTACAGCAGGGTGCCTCCTCTTACCAGCCTCAAGCTCTGCCCTTCCGCAGGGCCAGGCTCTTCTGCAAGCCCAGACATCAGAGTTCATTTGTTTGAGTGTAGAGTCCCCACGTGCTTTAAAATGCTGTACTAGTACTAAAAGTGAAATGTGAAAATTAAAACTTCTGAGTTTACATAACCTGTAGGAAGGGGGGTGAAGGTGTGCTGTCCCAGTTTTTGGTCTAATGGTCCTTTTGCTGTAAACTTAGAGCAGATTAGTGCTGTTTGGGTTATGTGATCTCTGAAGGCCTTTTCCAGTCTAGTTTATTCTGTGATTCTTCTGCTAAAAAGTCTTTCTACTGCGTGATTATTTAGTGTCAGATTTGGAGCTGGTCTCTATTTAGACTGTTATTCATATCACAAGAGAACTCGCAGCCTCAGGTGTGGGCCCCATCAGGGTTTCTGACCTATTGTTGAGGCCAGATGAGGAGCTCTGATTAGTTTTTCTTCCAGAGATAAGGCTGAATCTTTTTAGGTACCCAGATTATTGCTTTGTAGTATTAAATTAATTTTTCCCCCCTCCTCTGCACAGACTAGATATATAAATTAGAGTTGAAGATGATATTTTTCCTGTTCTTCTAGGAGCACATTATAAGACTCGGCATGAGTATCCTGGGAGCCTGAGCTAAAGATGGTGTACATATGGGAAAACCCAGGAGGAAGCATACAGTTTTAGGTTCTTAAACCTAACTCTTGGTTTGTCACACTAATGTAATGAGAGGACGTTAAATGAGCTGAGGTTATTAAACCCTATAGGTTACTGAGTCCTATTGGGGATCACATTAAGATGTAATTAAACCAAGTCCAGGTATTTTAATTTCTAGCTGGAGATTCATGTTACATAAACTGAATATTTTTCCAGTTCTGAACTTCATGGAAAATGGGCTTGTTAATGTGCTTATTTCTTTTTAATATTAACTGAGTAGGCATTTTTAGGCCCACTTGTCTCTAGTAAAACAGTAAGTATCAATTTCAAAGTTGTGGCTCAAATAAAGTACCTGCAAACATGGAAGCTTTCTCACTTATGGTAAAATCTCAGTCTCCCAAAACTATGTGAAGTCTGCAAACAGATGAGGCTCTAGCTGTGTGTTATTCCTGACAGTCCACTCCTGGTGTAAAGCTTTCCATCATAGTGTGAGAGGCAGCAATAGCCTATACTGTTAATTTCCCTTATTAGGAATCTGAGATTATGCTCATTAACATTGATTGTTTCCATCTAAAATGTTCCAATTGCATTGTGACATGAACTAAATAATTTTAATTCCTTAATTTTAAGAACACTAAATATCCTGTAAAAAAGAAAAAAACAAATCCCAAACTGGTTGGACATTATTGCCTCAAACAAAAGAGCACATTTCTGTATGAAACACGACTTGTGTGAGCAAGAGATTTTTCCTCCTGGCAATACCATCTCTATTCAGCAGAATATGTGAAAATCAGTTGAGAGACCAAAGGGGACAGCTGCCTGCAGGGTGGCTAGTGCACACACTCACTGGGGTTCAATTTTAAGAATCTGCTTTCCTCTAGAAAGTATTCCTGTTTGAGGGTTCTGGAGATGCTTTAAGATTGTAGATGGATTGTAAAAAAAGTTGATTCAACATACCAAGTCTTGAATACTTTGTATGCAGAGGGATGAGAACGTGAACTTTTGTTTTTACTACTTTATATAAAAAGTCTTCTTGGGCTGAGTAGGTGTTGGCTACTTAAGTGAGCGACTCTCAAATTAGAGAAAAGGTCAATTTAGGATACTGTTCTCCCTCTGTCATAGATTAGGAAAAAATCAAGACAAGTGGAAAGCATTTGGTAATATATGACAGTAGCCTCGATATGCAGAACAGCCTGGAGAAACTGGCTCAGCAGCAGATCTGTATGTGGGAGTCAGCCAATAGTCCCACATTAATTAATGAGGTGAGGAAGGAAATGGAAATGCTTGTTCTCCAAGTTCATTCTCTGTGGAAGATTTATCTGGAAAAGCTTCTAAGTAGATTTAATGGAAATTTGCACACTTCTGAAAAGAATTTGTATGTACATTTCTGCGATATTCAAACAGAGGTCCCAAAAATAGAGTAGGGCAAGTTAGAACAGGTTTCCCCCTGTTGGTTACTTCAGGTTTTTTTTTTATTTCTCAATAAGTGAAATTCTAAGGAATCGAAGGCATTATTTGAGCCAGTTATTCTCCTGATCTTGCTTGGAGCTGCTCCCTGCAGGAATGTATTCTGAGGAAAACTGATGAAAGAATGGGGATTAAGGAATCAAAGTTATGCCCAGAAGAGCAGTTTTGGCACTTTTGTCTTGACAAGGTACATGCTAGCACAGGCCAGTGTATGAATTTATTTCATATTAAAATATTTCCTTAATGCTGGCAACATGACTATGACCTAAAAAAAAAAAAATAAATGGGAGGGAGGAGATGAGTGGTGACAGAAGATGAGACTCAGCATCAGTAGAAGCATGTGAAATATATGCAACTGAACAGGATACAGTCCTGTGGGTAAGGGGAACTATTTTGGGTGGGGTCAAAACTGAGGTGGAATGGGTCATGAATGCAAACTACAGAAGTTTGGGGTTGAAAGGCACTTGAATGGATTTTCTCTGCAGTGAAGTGAGGCAGCAGCGAGTTGTGACTCTGCTGTTAAGGCTGAGTTTGAAACTATTGCTTGCTGCATATGAAAGATGCAACAGATCCTCCCCAAAATGCTGGCTGAGAGTAGAACTGGGTTTCCATGGAGTGCAGGAATAAATCAAGTGGCTCATGAGCTAAAATGAATGAAAAGTGGGTCACTCTGGATAGTCAGTGTCCCACAGCAGCCAGTGGGATTACCTCAAGTGATCCAAGTGATGCTGTGCACTGTCTGCAGGCTCTCATCTGTGTGGCTGGGTGGTGCTGGCAAAATAGATGTAATGCACGAGCAGGGAATCCATGCTCGGGCAGTAATGATGATGTCGTGCTTTGTTTCTTCTGCCTTTAAACACAGAGTTCACAAGTCATTGCTGTGGCAAGGGGAGGAGAAACTCCCCTTCTGTATCTGCTGGTCTTGGGTGGGTTGGTTTGGGTGCTGCAGGGCTGCTGATCTCTATCCTTTGTGCAACTGTGGCTGGAATTTGACTAAACGTGGGCTGCTGCCCTGGGCTGTGGGGAGCATGGCCTTTGCATGTTAAGGTGTCATCTCGTGCTCTTTTGGTGAGGAAAGGAAAGCATTTACAACAAAAAGTTTTATTTTATAAAAGCAGTTAATGTTGGTGCTGAGTGTCAATAAATGCCTTAAGGAGACTGTAACATCCAGAACAAAGCACTCAAAATGCAGAAAATCCAGACACAGTCAATGCGAAACAGACCTAAATAGTAAAAAATCCCAGAAATAGACAGCTGGGAAATATCTGAAGCTTTAGTTTTGACTAGTTGCATAAGGAATTAAAAAAAAAAAAGGCAGCATTTTTCATCTCACACAAAGTCCTCCACAACAAACAACCCCTTCAGGTCTCAGGTGTTTTGAAAATTAGTGGGACTTGAAATATACAGCACTCTGAAAGGTATCATTTCACCTTTCATAGAGGAAGAAATTGTATTGTGTGACTTAATAAAAAATTTCAATGTATCACCTTTTCCTTGAATTTCTTTCCATTTTAAACTTAAATTAGAATTTCCTTAGCTTTATGATTCTTGTTTGAGGGATTATTATAATGTTGCTATAGTATTTTTGCCTTCACTATAATTCTGTAATTCCAGACTAATAGAGGTTTTATATAAAATACAGAATGAAAGAGAGCTAGTGCTGGAAGTTGAATGCACTTGAAATTATGTACATATATAAGGAAGCCTCCTCTTTGATAAACTTGTTTGAGTAGTGAAGACAGGGTACCCCTATATATTCTGGCAACTGATATGGAAAGTTCTTGAAAAACTGGAAATCTTTTTTGATTTGAGGCTATTGCCTCTTTCTCACACACAGTGCTGAGCTCAAGTGGGAGCTCTGGGGATTGGAACTGATTTTATGGTTCCCTTTTATTAGCGCTTGTTTTCTCAGTTTTGCAGAACTATGTTTAGTGCCCTGCTGTTGATGTAGTTTCAAAACCTATCACTTAGGCATTTTTAGATCTTTGACAGACCAATTATAATTAATGTGATGGGCCTAAATCGCACAAGAATTCTCAGCTCTTCTCTTGGAGTATACGATGTGTCAACATAAAAAAAAAGGTAAATACTGTCTCTCACTTCATACATTTTCAGGATTGTCCTGGGCCCACGCGATGCCAACCAGTCCCAGGAAGAGGAAAAAAAGAAAAAATTCCCAGCAAAAGAAACAAAGTCTCTCCCTGCAAAAAGCCGGGAAAAATCCGAGGAAAAGCCCTCCGCTGTGAGCTCGGGCAGCACCCCCCACAACAGAGAGAGTAAAAAAAAAAAGAGATAACGCTGTCTGCTGGAATGCAGCCTCTCCGCTCTCTTGGTCTTGGTTCGTAGTATCCTGCAGACAAACGGTGAGTGTTTTTTTTTTTCCTCCACCTTCACTTTCACTGTCTTCCTTAGACCAACTTAAAGCTGCAGAACTTAATGTCCAGCATAAGCAAGGGGACGATTGGGGATACAAACAGGTCATATGGCTAACCCAGGACATTCCACCCCTTATCCCCATATCGTCATTTCAGTACCTAGATACATATATATACAGTGTACAGCTATTTACAGACAATGTTAGCAAAATTCAGCAAATAGTGGTATTTATATACATATATACAGTGTACAGCTATATACAGAAAATGTCCCTGAAATTCAGCAAATAGTGGTATCTACACATGGTTCTCACCCAACAATCAAATGATCCTGGGGCACACATCGTGTTGTTCCATCTTTCTGCATTATCCACCATGTGTAACCTGGTCCCTGAGCAAAGACAACCCCACGGATGGGTTTGTCTGTATTCGAGGCAGAGTTGACCCACACCGTCTTCCCTAACAGACCTCTAACATGTACCACTGGGACCTTGTCTCCATCTACTGTATGCAGGGACTCAGATTGGGCCGGGCCAGCTCTATTGGAACATCCCCTAGTGTTCACTAACCAGGTGGCCTTTGCTAAATGTCTTTCCCAATTTTTAAAAGAGCCTCCGCCCAATGCTTTCAGGGTGGTTTTTAACAGTCCATTGCACCTCTCCACTTTACCTGCAGCTGGTGCGTGGTAGGGGATATGGTACACCCATTCAATACCATGTTCCCTAGCCCAAGTGTTAATAAGGTTGTTCTTGAAATGAGTCCCGTTGTCTGACTCAATCCTCTCAGGGGTACCATGCCTCCAAAGGACTTGTTTTTCAAGACCCAGGATGGTGTTCCGGGCAGTGGCATGAGGTACAGGGTAAGTCTCCAACCATCCTGTGGTGGCTTCTACCATTGTGAGCACATAGTGTTTACCTTGGCGTGTCTGGGGCAGTGTGATGTAATCAACCTGCCAAGCCTCTCCATACTTATATTTGGACCAGCGCCCCCCATACCATAGGGGTTTCACTCGTTTTGCCTGTTTAATGGTTGCACATGTCTCACAATCATGGATTACCTGAGAGATACAGTCCATGGTTAGATCCACCCCTCGGTCTCGTGCCCATTTATAGGTGGCATCTCTACCCTGATGACCTGAGGCATCATGGGCCCATCGAGCTAGGAACAATTCTCCCTTGTGTTTCCAATCTAAGTCTACCTGTGACACCTCTATCTTTGCAGCCTGATCTACCTGCTTGTTGTTCCGGTGTTCCTCATTAGCCCGACTCTTAGGGACATGGGCATCTACATGGCGGACTTTCACAGGCAGCTTCTCTATTCGGGCAGCGATGTCTTTCCACACTTCAGCAGCCCAGATCGGTTTTCCCCTACGCTGCCAATTAGCCTTCTTCCACTTCTCCAGCCATCCCCACAGAGCATTGGCTATCATCCACGAATCGGTGTAGAGGTAGAGCTTTGGCCACTTCTCTCTTTCAGCAATGTCCAGGGCCAGTTGAATGGCTTTGAGCTCAGCTAGTTGACTTGATCCACCTTCTCCTTCAGTAGCTTCTGCAACCTGTCGAATGGGGCTCCACACAGCTGCTTTCCACTTCCGTTTCATCCCTACAATACGACAGGAACCATCAGTAAAAAGAGCGCAGCGTGCGTCTTCTGCTGGCAGTTGATTGTATGGTGGAGCTTCCTCAGCCCGTGCCACTTGCTCTTGTTCCTCTTCATCGGTGAGATTAAAGTTTTCACCTTCAGGCCAATTTGTAATTATCTCCAAAATCCCAGGGCGATTCAGGTTTCCGATACGGGCGCGCTGTGTTATGAGGGCAATCCACTTGCTCCATGTAGCACTGTTGGCATGGTGGGTAGATGGAATCTGTGCTTTGAACATCCACCCCAGCACCGGTAGTCGGGGTGCCAGGAGGAGTTGTGCTTCAGTGCCAATGACCTCTGAGGCGGCTTGGACTCCTTCATAGGCTGCTAAGATTTCCTTCTCTGTCGGAGTGTAGTTGGCTTCGGACCCTCTGTAACTTCGACTCCAGAATCCCAGTGGTCGGCCTCGAGTCTCTCCAGGCACCTTCTGCCAAAGGCTCCATGACAGACCGTGGCTCCCGGCTGCAGAGTAGAGCACGTTCTTCACATCTGGTCCTGTCCTGACAGGGCCAAGCGCTACCGCATGAGCGATTTCCTGTTTGATCTGGGTGAAGGCTTGCTGCTGTTCAGGGCCCCAATGGAAGGTGTTCTTCTTGCGGGTAACCAGATAAAGAGGACTCACGATCTGGCTGTACTCAGGAATATGCATTCTCCAAAAGCCTATGGCACCTAGGAAAGCTTGCGTTTCCTTCTTGCTGGTCGGTGGAGACATTGCTGAAATCTTGTTGATAACCTCGGTGGGAATCTGGCGCCGTCCATCTTGCCACTTCACCCCCAGGAACTGGATCTCCCGAGCAGGTCCCTTAACTTTGCTCCTCTTGATGGCAAAACCAGCTTTTAGGAGGATCTGGATAATCTTTTCTCCTTTCTCAAACACTTCTGCTGCTGTGTTCCCCCACACAATGATGTCATCAATGTATTGCAGATGTTCTGGAGCCTCACCCTTCTCTAGGGCAGCCTGGATCAGTCCATGGCAGATTGTGGGACTGTGTTTCCACCCCTGGGGCAGACGATTCCAGGTGTACTGCACACCCCTCCAGGTGAAAGCAAATTGAGGCCTGCACTCAGCTGCAAAAGGAATGGAGAAAAATGCATTTGCAATGTCAATAGTGGCGTACCACTTCGCTGCTTTGGACTCCAGCTCGTATTGGAGCTCCAGCATGTCCGGCACAGCAGCACTCAATGGTGGAGTCACTTCATTCAAGGCACGATAGTCCACTGTCAATCTCCATTCTCCTTCCGATTTGCGCACAGGCCAGATGGGGCTGTTGAACGGTGAGTGGGTTTTGCTGACCACCCCTTGGCTCTCCAGCTCACGAATCAGTTTGTGGAGGGGAATCACAGCATCTCGAGTTGTTCTGTACTGTCGGCGGTGCACTGTCGAAGTGGCAATTGGCACTCGTTGTTCTTCTCCCTTCAGAAGCCCAACTGCAGAGGGATTCTCTGATAGTCCAGGCAAGGTACTCAATTGCTTAATGCCCTCTGCCTCCAGAGCAGCTATCCCAAAAGCCCACCTGAGTCCTTTCGGGTCTTTGAAATATCCATTTTGGAGATAGTCTATTCCCAATATACATGGGGCCTCTGGGCCAGTTACAATGGAATGTTTCTTCCACTCCTTTCCAGTCAGGCTCACCTCAACTTCCACCACAGTCAAATCCTGTGATCCCCCTGTCACACCAGCAATAGAGACAGATTCGGTCCCCACATATCTTGATGGAATTAATGTGCACTGCGCACCAGTGTCAACCAAGGCCTCATATTTTTGTGGTTCTGATGTGCCAGGCCAACGAATCCACACAGTCCAAAAAACACGGTTTTCCCTAGCCCCCACCTGGCTAGAGGCAGGGCCTCCCTAAGCCTGGTCATTCTTCTTTCCCTGGGTGTACATCTTAGAGGTTCCTTCAAGGGGATCGGACATATCGTTGTCATCATACCTGGCAGTTCGGCCATGGGTAATTGGAGCTACTTCCTTTCTGGTGGAACTTCCTTTCCGAGTCTTATCTTCTTTCAATTCACGCACCCGTTGTGCCAGAACAGATGTGGGTTTTCCATCCCACCTTCTCATGTTCTCCCCACAATCACACAGGTAAAACCACAGCTCACGTCGTGAGGGGTACCTTCTCTCCTCTGGGGAAGAACGTCTACGTCTGGTAACTGAGCCTCTGACCTGTATTGCGCAGATTTGGAGAATCTCGTTTCTAAGTTCTTTGTGGCTCTCTGCTATTTTCTGTAGTTGTTCTTCCACAGCTGCGATTCTTGCATGTGTGGGGCCACACACAGCATCTCCATAAGTTCGGAGCTTCCTCGCCATCTCTTCCACAGTCGCCTCTCTCTCCTCCCGCATCATTAGGGCTAAAGAAGACTGGTATTCTTGTGGCCCGAGGTGTATAAGTTTTCGCCACATTTTGGGTGTACATGCCATTAAATCTGGATTATTAGGCGCATCTGGATCCCCTGTGAAAACCAGCTCTGCCACAGCCATTTCTCTCAAGCGTTGAATCCCTTGTTCTATTGTCTTCCACTGGGTTTGCTGCATATAGAGATCGTCTACACACATGTATCTGTGTGCCACAGCTGCCAAGACTCGTGCCCAGAGACTCCTAGGGAGAGCCCCCCTTACTGTTTCCTGGTCAATAACTGGTTCATGTGACAGGTGTCCCAAATGCCTCGCTTCAGTTCCGTCTAGAATTGTAACGTCGCCTGCGGCATCCCAAAGACGGACTAACCAACTAATTATAGATTCATCAGGGCGTCGAGTGTAATCCTTTCTTAGACCACGAAGGTCCTTCAGGGAAAAGGAATCGATAGCGTCTCCTGCCCTTGAGCCAGTTTTTGTCCCTGAGGGTCCTTCCCCCCCATCGCCTGCCCGTGAGGGTCCTTCTCCTCCATCATCCTCATCATCATCCCCTGATCGATCTGTTTTGGTTTTGGCCTTCTTTCCTGCAGCAGCGACTGCCAATGGCTTAGGCTTACTATCTGGTCCAGGTGCCGGCTTAGGTTCAGTGTCTGGTTTAGTTGCAGCCTGGGGGACTTGGGCTGCTTCACTTTCCTGGCCCTGTGTCTCTATCTGCTGCCCAGCTTCACTTTCCTGGCCCCTTGCCTCTATCTGCTGCCCAGCTTCACTTTCCTGGCCCCTTGCCTCTATCTGCTGCCCTACAGCATCCAGTAGTGTGTGGTAAGCATATGCCAGGGCCCAGCTTATTGTAATGATCCTTTCCTCCTTAGAACCATCATTACACTTCTCTTTCAGATATTTGGCCACCCTAGTTGGGTTCTGTATTTGGTCACGTGGGAAGTCCCAAGCTATGGGTTCTGAGAACTCTTTCAAGATCTGGCCCATATCCTCCCATTCTCCGCACCACTCTGGATGTTCCACAACTGGGTCAGGTGTCTCCTCAGTCCCTCTGCATCTATCATCCTCAGTCCCTCTCCACCTATCATCCTCAGCCCCTCTGCACCTATCATCCTCAGCCCCTCTGTGCCTATCAGCCCTCATTCTAGAAAAGTTGTAAACCATATAGAAGAAACTCACCATCTGAAATATCAGCAAAGTGGTTTCTTTGGCAATTGGGGGGGTACTGAGCATTTTCAAAAAATGATGTAACAGATGATGTGACAGATCAAAAGGGGAAGAGGAAAGGGAAAGGCTGGGAAGCCTCATCCCCACCGTTAAGGGATTGGGTGCCATTATCAACAAACCCCCAGAACATACCACTGAAATTAGGATACAAGGTGGGAAAGAAAAACAACAGACTGTAAATAGATTGAACAATTCCTAGTAGGTTAGCTAAACTCTCTCTATAAATCAGTATCACCACCCCAGCAAAACAGCAACTTTAAGCCGTACCCCGCAATGGTAAAAACTCCGTGCCAAGAACAACAGTGAGTAACAAAGCCAGCCTAGGAACCAGTTAGCTGCCCTCAGGGAGAGGTACATTATAAGCTCAAACAGCATGGCTACTGAGAGCAAGCACAACCAAGATACAAATCAGTACAAGTTTTTTCCACTTTCTCGAGCCGCACATTGGGCGCCAATTATATTTGTCCTGGTTTAGGGCAAATATTTAGGAGGAAACCTCTGGGGGGTCTCCTCTAGGAAGAGCCGATTCCAATCGTCCCTCCCCCTACCGGTCCGGGAAGAATTTCCTTAGAGAAAAGTGGAAAAAACTATTTATTTAACAAATAGAATATTTACAAGTATAGGGAAAATTTGGATAATATGAAAACAATGAAACCTCTCCTTCCTCTGAAGAGATGGTAGATTCAGAGTCCGTCTGAGTCCGGTTCAGTTCTCCAGTGGGGGGGCCGATTGCCGGCCCGGCTGTAGGAGTCGGCGAGGGGGGGGGGGGGGCCCCCGGGGGTTCCCTAGTGTCCTGGGCCCACACGATGCCAACCAGTCCCAGGAAGAGGAAAAAAAGAAAAAATTCCCAGCAAAAGAAACAAAGTCTCTCCCTGCAAAAAGCCGGGAAAAATCCGAGGAAAAGCCCTCCGCTGTGAGCTCGGGCAGCACCCCCCACAACAGAGAGAGTAAAAAAAAAAAAGAGATAACGCTGTCTGCTGGAATGCAGCCTCTCCGCTCTCTTGGCCTTGGTTCGTAGTATCCTGCAGACAAACGGCGAGTGTTTTTTTTTTCCTCCACCTTCACTTTCACTGTCTTCCTTAGACCAACTTAAAGTTGCAGAACTTAATGTCCAGCATAAGCAAGGGGACGATTGGGGATACAAACAGGTCATATGGCTAACCCAGGACAAGGATATTTAATCTTTCACCTTTTGATAATTATAGCTCCTGAAATATTTGTGCACTTAGTTTTTCAGTTAGTTGTTTCTTTTTGCCTTGATACTTAAGATTAGCAGGCCTTAGTTGTTGCAAATATTTTATTGAAATTTGAACCAGCCATCTTTTCTCTCCTCTTTCTTTGCCTGAACTAACACAGGTTAGGTGGTTCAGGATGCTATTTGGGTACGAATTTGCAAGTGGGACAAAGATCCTCCTGAGGAGCATCTATCCTTTCTGACAAGAGCTTTCCCCAGGCCCCAGGAACCCTGGAACAACAGCCAGCTATGCTTTGCAGTGATCTGGAAGGCAGGTGAAAGATGAGATTGATCAGAAAATAAGCCTATAAAGCATTTTAGACAGGCAACTTCCCCGCTGTCTCTGCATAATCAGAGACTCTTTTTGGTGATATCTCTGTCCCCCTCACCAAAGGTTTTGCTGTTTGCTTTGAAGCTCTGACAGAGCACTGCTGAGGTACCAGACCTAATCTGGGGGTCAACAGATTGGTCTCATTTGACAATAAACTCCATGGTCACCTAAGTGTCACTACTGCCTGGCCCCAGATACTTCTGGCTATACTTTTTCTCAGATAAAAAGATGAGAGTTTTGGCAAAGGTCATGAAGTGGGAATTAGCAATTTAAAATGTGTGTTCACTGAATAAAGGAGAAGTTTCCTTCTAAGACTGGGGAAAGGACAGAAATAAAATGAATCTTTTTTCTAAATGTACCGGAGGAAGGGGGGAGAAACTCTTTGCAGGCTTGGCTGAAGGATGAAATTAGCATGAAATAAACTAGAGAATTATGTAGAGAATCATACAGGTAGACACTGAATATTTTCATAAACACCGTTTCTTGTATTACGTTAATGCCATTGATAAGACCCCTAACTCTCCCTTACCTCTCCAGAGGTTTGCTGGATGGTTTAAACAAATTTTCCACAGACTGGGAGATCCAAGTGTTTAGCTTGAACTCTATTCTAGCTGATTATTTGACAGCCATACACTGGCATCTTGATGGTGGACTGTTGAAGTGGTTCAATATTTTTCTTTACTACCTCTTTTTCTGTCACTATGTCAATCAGACTGTGACAATTTTTGATCCAGTATTATTTTTGTGAGAGTGTTTCTAACATTAGCCAGAACCTTTGGAATCAGCATAAGAGAGTTTTCCTGTTGTCCTCTGGATACAGAAACATGACAGGATCTACAAAAAGGCAAAGTATAAATCATGAGCAGACTGTGAATTTGCTGTAAGGGGTCATTATAGTCTCCTCAGATTAGAACTACTTGATGTCTTAGAGTGGAGACCTTGGAAAGACATTCAAAGCAGAGAACTTCATTTGCTTGATGAGAAAAGAAGATGACTTAGTGAAAGTCATTCATGGCTTTTTAATATTTCCAGTTTTGCCAGGAGAGGAAAAAAATCCAGTAGCTATTTCTAAATGATTTCCAGTGGTGACCCATGCAGTCCACACTCTTTTAAGCACACAAGGGATCTCTCACAGTAAAGACTGCTAAGTTTGCATGCTTTAATTTAAAATCCTGCTCAAATAGAGTTTAACTGAGACCTTAACTCTCTTGACATTAGACATAATTATTAGGCAAAGCAAGTACAATCTTTTATTAAACTAACTAGTAGGATGGGATGGAAAAAATAGGCAAGCTCCTGGGCATACAAGAAATTGTCTGCTTTTTCCATTTCCCTTAGTCTCTCAGTCTTAAGAATAAAAAAGAACAACAACAAAACGTATTTTGTCTTTCCATTCAAACTTTGTATTTTTATGTTCTCAGATCACCATAACTCCATTAGGGCTGAAGTATCCATTATTATTAACGATAGCTTGTACTAAGGTTGATCTACACAAACACACTGTAAGATGTGTCCTGCTGGGAGAGGCTGCAGCCTAGCCGGACTACATTGTGAAGTGTAATAGGCATAAGAGGAGGGAGAACTCTGGAAAGATTATCAAAATGAGGGCTTTTGGAGAGCTCAGGTCTCCATGCAGCACATTTCAAGGAGCAAGCATGTGGAGTACTCTTTGGAAGCTGCCAGTAGCAGCTCCTTCTCCTTGCTGGAAGCTATTGACGGGCCTGATGGTAGAAGAGGCAGTTTTTAAGAATGAGTCGAGGGATATGGCTGGAACTGATAAAATTTGAGATGTTACATGTTAACATCTAGTAGTTGTGGGCTTTCAGTTCTAAGCTGGCCTCTTTGTTCTGCCTCAGACTCCTGGAAAGTAAAAGGTTTGGGAAAGCAGGGAGAGTTCAGACTTAGGACCTGGGTCAGGCTCTTGAGGCACAGAATGCTTAAAAAAATTGGTCTAAGTTGGGCCTTTGAACAACCTGAGCGACTGGTGAGATGCTCAACCTTCTCTCATGTGCTCCGACATGAAAATGGGGCTGAAGTCTGCTTGGAGTTTCCAGCTGCGATTTTCTACTTTAGCAGAAATTTGACTGATGCAAGTCATGAGTAAAAGGTATCTGCAGCCTGTTCTGAGTCCTTGATGCACCCTGGGTGTAAACAGCAGCTGTGGCTGCTGTGTCCTATTCTCCAGCTGTCCCTGGTCTTGTGGTGCAGTATCTGTTAGAGAATGGTGCACAGATCCCTGAGCAGCTGGAAAGCCATAACAGGCAGACCTTGCTGCAAAAATTACTCTGGCTTGCAAGAATAATTAATTCACCTGCATTGTTCTGGGTTCATGTTCTTTAGATTAAAATGGATACATGGCTAATGATTTTCAATAAATATATACATCAAGTTGGATAGAATGGTGGTCTAATATGTAGTAATTAGCATGAGAGTCAGGAAAAGGCAATTAAGCCTCTCAAAAGCCAAATTTATACCCTCTCTGCTGCCCCATACTTGTTAACATCACATCCTCATGAAGAGGATGTAGAGCCTTCTTCAAAGGTGCAGCATGTAGTGCTCATCCCCTGAGCTAGGTGTAGATCAGAGCAGACTGATTTATATCGGGTTTCAAAATACTCATAACCCATTTCTGTGAAATATTTATATTCCTGAGAAGAATTTTATCATGGGAGGATTTCCCAGCAGGTTAGTTACATACCTATGCAGCTTTCATTTTTCATATTCTGATGTAACTGGGTCTGTTCAGGAAATGAATAATTGCTACCCCATCATGATTTCTGCTTTCTCTTAGAATTGCAAGTTTAGCTGCTGGCTGTGACACTCTAACCTGAATCTGATAAAGCAAGAACAAGGTGCTGCCTTGGACTACAGGTCACATCAGATCTTGACTTAGATCACTTTGTGTGATTCCTGAAATGACATGCAGTGTCTCCAACACCAGAGCTACTTAGCTTCAAAGGATAGTAGGCAGCAACTCCATCCAAGTCAGGAAAAAGTCCTCTAAACTATGACAAATTCAGGCCCCCTGGCCCCAGTAAAGCTGTGCTGTTGTGGCACACCATCCTTAGCACAGGCAAGTCTTGCTGCAAGGGATGTTCAGTCATTGCCCCTGGGCTATTGGTTTTCCGATCATGTTGTTTACAAGGAAAATGCTCACCAGGTCCAGACAGTTCGAGGCTCTTGTACTGCCTAAGTTCTCACTTAAGACTGGAGGGCTGAGGAAAGCATTCTCAGTGCCTTCCACCTGCTAATTGTTGTCATCCTGTTTTTCTGATGGTTCAAGAATGCCATGAGACCTGAGGAGTAGCTTAGGCTGAACTGTCTGTGAATGATCTGATCCATACCTGCTGGCCATTTAACTTTCCCAGTTGCTTTTTCTTAGGAAAAAACCCCAGAACAGTGGAAAAATATGTAGGTTTTGCAGTAATAATGACTGAAAGATTTTTCTCTAAAATATTCCCAGTGGTGTCCATAACAGAAACTGGGGATCTTTCTTCCACCTTCTCAGCCTTAAACTCCAAGCTGTATGCTTTCATCTAAGATGTGTATTGATTTTTTTGGGAAGGCTGTTTTGATGATCAACTGTTCATTTTCTATCATTGTCTTTTTTTAAAAATCTGGAATGTTGTCTGTCAACCATGATCATTCACACAGGTATGAAAAGGAAAAATAAGGAGTGAAAACTGAGATATAGCCAAGATCCAATAAATCCATCCAATACTAAAATTGCATTGCAATGTGAATCACAACTCTGACCAGTTTAGTTTTGGTTTCCTAAGCTTACCTTTGTTACTCAAGGAGCTCTGAAGCACAAGGCTGGACTAGACAGAGATGAATCTACTACGTGCAGTTTTTTAAAAATGCAAAGCTTATCCTATTTTTCAGCATAACATCCAATTTTTCATCTTTGAAGTGTTTTCAGACCATTTGCTTTTATTCCCTGAAAAAGGGGCATTATGGGAGTCACAGCAGAGAAGAAGCGTTTGAGAGACTTGTTTCAGACCACAGAAAGAGTGGGTATCAGAGCTAAAACCTGCTTGGTCATTCCTGGCAAAGGGTTTGATTCCCAATTACCCAGTGTTATGCCTGCCCAAGAAAAGCCAACATCTCCTTTTTTTTTTTTTTTTTTTTGTCAGAGCAGTCTGTATTTTGTTATTCCAGCTCCACTATGGCAACATTCATGCAAGTTCCAGCTCTGTGGGGAGAGAAGGTGAGGTGTTTGTCAGGCGATGGCATAGAGTTTCTAACTTTGACATCTCCACACAAATGATAATTCAACAATTCCATGTTTGTGCTATCTGATGGCGACAAAACTTTCAGAATCCATGCTATGAGGATAATTAGGACTTTTGCTAATAATTCTGTGCACTTTTCATTTTTTTTTCCTTCCCAATGAAATGCGATTCACATGGATTAATTACTACCTGCTATATATAAACCCTGGGAATGGCAATCTACATCGCAGAGGCAGAGGGTAGCTGTCGTTTAATATATCACAGCTTTCCACGCACCTGTTTGCCCGATGCTGTTGCCATGGGAACTGCACTTTATAAGAGAAGCTCTGCATAATTAGCATGGATTGAGGTCTATATCAATCAGAATAATTTGGAGGAGCAAGAAGAGCCCGAAGGAGAAGGCAAAGCTACTTGTCTCTGTAGGGAAGGTATCAGACCTCCACTGCGTGGTAAATAGTGAGGCAGTTACTGGAAGAATTCAGCAGAATTAGCAAATTCAAGGGAACCAAATTATACAAAAGACCAAAAACTTGGTCCCCTTGGTTTTCATTATGAAACACTATTAGGATAGGCTTTGAAAAATTAACAAAGACAAAAAAAAATGTTTATGTAACTAACTTGAATGTTTTGTCCCAAACTTAAAGATTTCATAGGCTGCATTTATGCCAAGAGTCTGGGAGTCAAGTTATGATGCACAGCATTGCTGGCAATGCACAGCTTTACCTTTTGGACCTCCTTCCGACTATATAGATAACAAAAATGAATTCTCTGAAATAGATGACAGAAAGATAATAACTTATACATTCCCACACATCGGTTTCATAATAAGCCCTTGCACCTAGAGTTCACTGTTTTCTGCCTAAAGCTGCAAGACACATGGCAAACCTGCAGAAGCAGTTATTCAGTCAGTGCCTCATCCTAACCACAATGCTTCAGATTAAGGGTAGAACAGCAGCTTTAGCTTTAATTTTTCTCTCTTCTTGTCAGCTGGTGTCAAAAATATCACTTTAAAGAAAAAGGCTTAATCATTTTGCAAAATGCCTGAAATGGAAAAGTTGTTATTAAAAAAAAAGTTGGAAGAACTTTGTGTGTGTGTGTCCATGCACAAGTAAGTGACTGAGTTGGCTTGACTGTGAGACTCAGCTGGATGTAATACAATATTACTGCAGTATGGGAGCTGTCCTAGACTGAAACTGTCTGTGAAGCCAATATTTGAACTCTTTAGGGTTCCCCTTTGAATGGAAGTGTCAGTATAACATTATATTTCTGTGTTGGTAATCAACATTGATAACACGAGCCATCTAAACAGCTCAGAAAGAAAAGTAAGGAAAACTGGAAGGTCTCTTCTCTTTGGCACTAATAATGTCAGTTTCTAACACAATGGATAGCTGAAGTTATCCTACCAAAGGATTTCTGTTAAAACAGTAATATATTGGGGGGTAGTGTGTGTGTTGTATTTGCTTGAAGGTGCAGTTACTGAAATAACCTATGTTTGAAGAATTTGTTGACAATAGACAAGTTATAGGTCTTGGATGATACGCAATGGCCTATGCTACTTAGCTTAAGTTATGTAAGAAGATCATGATAATCTTCTGTAGGGAGAAGATTGTGAGAGGGGGAAAAAAAAAGGAATTAAAATCACAAATTGCTTTAATTCATTTCCATGGTATTTCAGTCAGTGTTCTGGAATCCTCCCTTATCCCTGGGGTTTTATTCATTTAAAAGCTTGTTGTAACATGGAGTGCTGCACTAGAATATGGAAAAAACTCCTCTGCTGCATGTAAACAACAACAAATCTGGATGAGAATGTGAGGTGGTCCTTTACCTCTGCTGAGATGGAGAGCCTTCCACCTGTGCTGTAACTATTACCCGATGCAGGGACACTTCATGAGCACAAGCACAGATTTGGATGCAACTACCATAGAATGTTGAAAAAAATGTGTCTTATAGCTGCTTCTGTGGAAGGACAGGGCACAGACTTGAATCCTGGCCCTCTTGACTGAGGGTCAGTCCTCTCCTGTTTCAGAGCTGTTCTGCACTTGCCACTCTCCTTCCCCCTGCTCAAACCCCCTCCCGCGTGGCATGCAGCTCTGAGAGTCAAACCACTGCATGCCTGCCCTCAGAAAGGGTGGCTGGAGCTCTCATCTTGGAAAAACAGTTCTGAATCCCTTCTCCCTAAAGAGGGACCCCAGAAAGAAGAGCCATGAGTGCAGACTCTTATAGCTGCTCTTGCTGCAGTCTGGGGTTTGCAACAGGCCAGAAGTGGGTGCCATTGGTGTCCTAGGCAGGCTTGGAAGAACATGTTGAGGCATGTGGCAGCTTTCACTTAAAAAAGAAAGTGCTTAAGGGGTTTAACTGCTTCCAGAGAAAGGTTGTGGTTGAGTGAAATCTCTTGGGTTATGATATTGAAAGGAGGTACCTACATTCAGGAGAAAAATCCTGCTTTTTAGGAGCAAATCTTGCTTCAAGTCACTATTTCAAGTTAAGCGTTATAGCTCTGAGAGTAATGATCCAACCTAAGTGCTTCCATAAATTCAATTCATTAAAATAATATTTCCTCTGGCCCCCAAAGTGCCAGATCTCATAAACTACCCATTTGAAATAGTTAGATAAGTTGGGGTGTTTATTGTTTTTCAAGAGAAAAATGTTGCCTCAAGACTAGGAATGTGTTTGGTGCAATTTAGTCAATTTTAGAGGTGTTCTCATTGGAGTTATTCCTCATTTTATTTGGTATAAAGGAGAGGAGAACTGGCTCCTTAGCTCTAGTGCTGCAAATCCATTTATATCTGTACAGTAATAATTTAGAGAGAAAGAGAGGAACTTAGAAAAGCTTAAATAATGTGGGAACAAGTTTGGAAGGTTATCTTTGTACCTCATTAAGATTGAAGAACGTCAAGATGAGCAGTTATAAAAAATTCTTAGCCTATGTCAAATCATTCTGTGATCTAGTAAAACAGTAAGTTAGGTTTTTTTTTTTTATACCTGCTTCCATATTTTTCTATTTTCTTTTTAATCTAAAGCTCTAAGTTTTGTCCTGTCTGTTAAAAATATATTATCATCTGTTTACCTATGCACCATCTACACATCTGAGAGAAGAAGATGAATAGAAAAATCTCCTGGTATAAAGCCTTGAACAACTTTTTATTGTTCAAGGCTTTTCTTGTATCAAGAAACATATTTTAAGCGGATGTTTTTAGTGTTTAATATTTATATGTTAACTCTTAAATATGTTAGATATTTTTAATGTTTATAAAAGGAGCTGGATTGTGACAGCAGGGAAAAAACTGCTGTAGATTTGAATTATTTAATGAGGAAAAAACCCATAGATTCCCTGGCTGCAGAAACATTGCTGGCACTTTAAAAGTAACTGTTCATTTTTCTTGTATCATTTATCTTGTATCATAATTGTATCATTTGCCTTGGAGATGAAATAAGGGTTTGGTCCCCAACCCCCATCCTGCATCCATACCTCAATTTGCTGTTATTGGAAAGGGACTGCTATTATGCAAAAAAATGGAGTGAAAACACTGATTCATTTCCTGTGTGCCTTCAAAAGCCTATTCACTAAGACAAACTTCAATCACTATCAATACCTGTTCTTTTGAGGTGAAATGAAAGCCTTGTATGTGTATTTTCACTTTGTCAAGCCAGTCAATATATTTGCTGTAACAATATGATCATATTCTAGGTTTAATTTCAATGTGTCTTGCTGAAAATACAGAGCCTGTAAGAAAATTTTTCTACCTGGGAAATTAGAGCTCATAGCTGGAAGGTGCTAGAGCCTTCCAAGGTAGGAAAATGAAATCAAAGATGACCTGAGATATCTTCTAGTCTGTGATAACAGCAGCAACAGGTTGGCACTTTTTGTAATTTAGAAAACTTCAGGAAATTTAGAAAGCATCATGCTCTCACTGAATACTGAACAATGTTTAATGAACACCAAGTAATGAGGCCGGCACAGTTACAGGAAAGATTTTTAACGGCTTGAGGATTAACTGAATGTATTTTGAGTTCTGATTTTGCTCAGAGACTGCTTGGTCCACTTGGACCTAAGTTTATTTGGAAGCATAGTTTATTTCACTGTTGCTGTTGATTTTTGTTTGAATTTCCATACCTGAGACCTGCTTAAATCTGAGAAGAACAATGAAGAACAGCTGTTGTCAGTGTGTTTTTTTTTCCCCTTGCCCCTCTTCTTGCACTTGCCTAACTTGTCTCCAGTTTTATTGCTCTTGTAAGTTGTTATAAGTCCTCATTCAGGGCTGGAGAGCAGGAATGGTAATGAAAAATCTTTGAGAGAGAACCAGGTCTGTAACTTTCAGCTCTTTGGCAAAGCATGTGGCATTAACTCTAGGTCTTCGTTGCCTCTGTTTCAGTAGTATGCTAAGTTGCTACACTGACTTTTCAGTGTAAACCTGCCACAATAAGCTTTTAGGCAGCAACGTGTAGCTCAGATATATATTATATAACCACAAAAGGCATATTTTGGAGTTTCACATTATGGTGGAATAAGGAATTGGGAAGAGAGGCAAATGTCAAAACAAAAATACTGCTAACCTCACTCAGTGGGTATATTTCCTTCCACTGGCATATGGGGTTGGGAGGTGCTTTGGAGCAAAAGGATACAAAATTTTCCTGTGTGAGAATGTCACATATCCTTACAAGGCTTCATCGAGCCATTTAGAGATGCTTGTGTTGGCCTTGCATCCTGAGCACAGCATTCGATGGACAGCTATGCAGTAAAAGGAAAAAACATAATTAATGGTGGTGCAAGAAAAACATAACATCCTATGAAACTCCCTTTGAAACTCAGAGAATCTTTAGAGGTCTGAAGGCAGCAGGGACTGCTTATCTTTCTTAACTATGCCTGCTACCACTGACACAGCAGCACCTTGTTTTTATAGTTACCGTGGCAGATTCTCCATTTTTATCCCCATTTGGCTACCCATGGATGTTATTTACAACCTCAGCAGAAAGATCAAACAACACTGTGATAACTGGCCCCTATCGACACTGTCAGGTTTCCAGATCTGTAAGACAAATGTTGCTTCTGGCTCACAGCACCCTGTGTGCTGTGCATTTTGATGCAGATTTTTATTACCTGGCAGGTGGCTTGGGAGCCAGGGATGGAAAAAAAGAACTGAGATCAATAACAGAGAATGATCAAGTTATGTCAGAGAGGGGTCAGCAGGCAGCAGTTGTGGAAGTTGCCCCTTAACATGGCTCTCAGGGGGGTGGAGAGTGTGGGGGAGTGCCTTGATTTCTGAAAGGTGTCATGCTGTGCTAAGAGTGCCTAATTACAGCTGTCACCGTGGCCAGCTAAAATAATGAAGGGCTCTGATGAGGGATGGTGAATAACTGCATTTTGTTGTGGTTGTTGGTATTGCTGCTGTCTCTCTGCCTTGCACTGGGCTATGTCAGCATGGGTGCCCTAAAGTACAGACCTTATCAGTGCCACAGGGTTGGGACAAGCCCTGAGGGACACTCGAGTCCCATGTAACCATTTTATTCCTGAGATGGTCTCATCCTCCCTACTCTTATAAACCTCCAATTTCCTTCAATTGGCTGACTTCTCCCTATCAATTGGTGTTGCCTGTGTTTTATCTGTAGACATTTCAACATAGGATTAACTTTCCCATCTTGAAAAGGCAAATGAGTAAGACTTCTGGCAAAGGGTATGGGCTGTTATTGTGATTTAATCCTTCTTTGCTTACGCCAGGATCAGAGGAGTCCTGCTTTCTACAGTCAGAGCTGCAATATTGTTTTTTGATTTCAATAATTTGCTAAAACTCTCACAATTTTTGCTCTGGTTGTACTAGCAGGGCTATGACAGGGAAAGGTCAGGCCAAAGTTTCAGGCAGAACTCAGTAGTAATTGTAGCTATCTCCCTATTTTGCCTTAGTGTGTGTCTCCTTGGAATTAGATGAGCATCAGATTCTGCAATTTTCTTCCAGCACAATCCAGAAAGATGCCTGTAAGCCATTTCTGCATTATAGTTCCTATTTATATCTGTAATTAAAGAAATAAGTATCATAGTTATATTTCCAATTTCATAATTGCCTCTTTGAAATAATAGTCCTGTTCCAGGTGTTTTCTAAAATAAAACAGCTAGGGAAATTAATTTCAATTAGAAAGGAAAAAATATAAACTGGAGTTTTAATTTTAAAAAATTGACCTAAAAACACAATCACAAGAAAAAGTCCTAACCAAAAGAAACCAAAAGAAACATGCTTTTCTTGGAGGGTTCTTCATTTAGGTAATTAAATCTGTGCAGTGTGAATAAACCATTGGCAGCAGTGCCCTTTATCAAATGACATTTAGAGCACATTAATCTGCTGAATTCTGAGGCTTCACAGCAGCTTAAAACACATCTGGAGGCAAAAACCCAGTGAATCCTTAATGGGAATGAATAGTCTTTTGGTATGTAGTACAGATGCTCAAGGCTTTCTCACTGGGAAGATTTAGTAATGTTGAGAAACCCAAGTTGTATACATGTAAATTCATAAGCAATCACAAGTTTATGGTGTGTACATGGTGGTGCTCAGAAGAAAGATAATTTTTTCATCCAACAGAAAATAAGAGAACCCACGAAGGGAACAGTCTTATCTCAATCACTTCTTTCTTTTCTCTCTCTAACATTTCTTCCAACACCTTTTGTACTGTCTGTGACTACTGCAAATCCTATTTTCTTCCTGAGTTGCAGGGAGAAACTCTTTGATGCTGGTGTGTGGAAAGGAGCTCACAGAGAGCTGCCAAGCCTGGCAGGTTCTGGGAGAAGGTCATGCTTGTTAAAACTCAAAGTCTAAAGTTGAATTCTTCAGCAGTGCCTCTTTTCTTCTTCAGCTTTAGGCAACCACCCAAAATGATCACTGGAACAGAGCTCATGAGAAAAAATATGTCCTGAAAGAAAATTATTAGGGCCACAACTCTCTTCTGGAGTTTTTCAAATCGTGTCTGTTGCTATTATTCTTGTAAGGTTGCTGTTGCTGTCAGAAATTGCATTAACAGGATATGGTAGCACCCACCATCATGCAGGACCCATTGAGCTATTTCAGTTTTCAAAGTATTAGTGGTGTTTCTTTTTCCCTACATTTTAATTCATTCAAACAGCACTACTGAGATATGAAAGGTCCTGGAAGTGTTTTGTAGAGGTGAAGGGCTCTACATTTGAAATTTTGAATTTGTGTTTAACTGTTGAAACTGGCCTGGCTGTCTTTTAAGAAAGCCTTCTCTGGCTGGATCCATAAAGCCTGTGTAGGGTAAGACTTGAAATTGTTCTTAACTAGCATAGGGAAGTGCTATAGCAGAGGGTGAAAATGAACAGGAGATTTCACTTTACCTCTTCAGAGGCAAAATATAGTCTTGGGGATACTAAGTGTCTGAAAGTATGCACTTTTAGGCTTAGAGACAGCTTACCAGGTCTGCATGTTATGCTAACTACATGTGAATTCCATATTGGGGTTGGATTTGGCACAAGTTACCTTGCTCCACCACCCAAACCACCTGAACTAAATGACTGTGTTCAATTGAAGAAGTTCATTTGAATTAAGTATCATCCCTTTCACTAATGAAATGGGACTGCAAACTTGGCAAGGAAGTCCAAGTGGGCATTGGGAAGGGATGGAATGAAAAACAACCAGAATTTATTCACAGAAAGGGCATGTTTCAAATGGTGAGTGTGATTACAGATTGGAAGGACGGAAACTGGGCATTTAGGATCTCTTTGAAATTATTGCTTCAAAAGGCAATTGCCTTCTAGGGAAAATATTCTTTGAACATTGCAAAACATATGTGAATTTGCCTCTGATGTATTTTTCAAAATTGTTCTTTCTTTATGTTAATAACTAAGGCTATTGCTGCTTAAGAATTTGATCCCATACAGTCTGTCTTTTTCTCTCTCATTGATCCTGCAGTGAAGTCATAATACTGCTTTTTTTTGGTGATATTATGATGATTTCCATGGCAACAGACTGATATCCAAAGTATGGGATCATGACTTTAGTGTGGGATCAAGCAAGAAGAGATAAAATCCTTATTAAAATACACTTTGTCAATAAGAGGAAAAGAAACTAGTAAAAAAATCCATTAATTTTGTTACGCATTTTCTTTTCTAACTGAACATAAGTGCAAATGAACACAACTTTTTTAAAGGACCTCTTTGGTTTTTGCTCATTTATGTTGATCAGTAAAATGTTAGTTTGAAAGGAAACATGAGCTAAAGAACTGTAGCTGCTATATATAAAAGAGCTTACCAAAAATCCTGGTGGTAATTGTTTTTCTTGAGACAGAGGAGAGCTTTCTAATCCCAATAGCAATGGCCATGAGGGTGCACTTGGCAGACTCACTTTCAGTCCTGCAGTGAGTGGTTCACAGGGAGAGGAAAGAGAGACTTCCTGAACATGGGGCGATTGACAGGGCTGACAGCTTCCTCCAACATCTTTTTCTAAACAGTTGTCACCCCAGCAAGGTAATAGTGGGTTATCTGTACTTCTGTAAGTACATGTGGAAGGGCCAGCAGGTGGTGGTGAGGTTAGGATGGCAGAATTTGGAACATGAGGGCTAACCTATCCCATGCCTTCGGTTTCTGTGGAGCCATTATGAGTCAACCTGTATTACTCTGAATGTTCCTTCTGACCTTTGCCAGCAGACTAAGATGTCAAATTCTCTATTCTCATCCCAAGGGCCTGCTTTTCTTCTGGTTTACACTGAGACATGTCAGAAGAGCTCCCCCGGAGGCCAATACGTTAGTGTAAATGAGAAGAGAATCAAGCAGTGGGTGAAGACAGTCGTGGGCTTCAAGATCTGTTCTCCCTTCGGTGCATGCTGTGATTTATGCACAAAACTCCTATTAGCAACAGTGAGAGGAGAGATACTTACATTGCTAAACAGGATTTTTATTTTCTTGGCTGCCTGAAGCTACTCAGTATAAGCCTGTTGTGAAAGTGATTGGAGATTAAGGGAAAGGAATGTCAAAGAGAAATAAGAAAAACAAAACTAATCCTGAACTAAGCAACTGTAAGAATTGTGGGGCCTTTGCTGTTTTTTTTTCCTTTCTTTTTTCTTGAAACATGTAGAGGTTTTTAGCAACTAAATAATTGTTCTTCATAGTCCTGATTTTTTTTTTTTTGAGCGACTCTGTGTGTGGGGATTTGCACAGTCACTGATGAGAGTGGAAGTAAAAGGACAAGGAAAGTTCAAAGTTCAAAAGCTGGACTCACTTTTCTGCTCATTTCCTTCACTGCAATTTACCTTATAGCAGCAGACCTCTACAGAAATACAGCTGCTGCTTTTGGTGTTTTGCAAACCAGGTTTTGCTTTTTCCCCCCCATTTAACAGGAATTGGATTGTTAGCTTCAGAACTGTTACAATTAAGGGAAGTTTTTCCTTTTTTCTGCCTTCTCTGCAATGTCTTCTGATTTTCTAGTGTCTTTAACAAAAGCCTTATTCTCTTGCCTTGAGGTATATGCATAAGGGCAAGCTACTCCTTGCCCTTATAGGGTAGAATCTACCAGTTCTGCTGTTATCTAGGGCTTGGAATTGCAGCAAACTGGCAAAGAGTTAATCTTTATTAAGCAAAAGCATACAGGACCCACACAGGCTCTATAGTTGCACTGTATTCACATGCTTACCATTTCCTTTATTGATTTGCCTGTCTAAATGAGTACTTCTAAACTCTGTGGGTGTTTTCCAATTAGATAAAAGGCAATTCATGTCACCCCGCTGCAGCTCTAACATTCATAACCAAGAGCATGCACAGAGGACTTGTGAGCAGAACAACCTGGTTTAATCAAGGCGGCCCCCTCTGGTGCTGCCTCGTCTGCAGGACATTGCTCTGGCACAAAATGCTTCCCTTGTGGGAGCTTTGGGGAAAGGGGCCACAGCCATGCTCACTGCTGAGGCTGCGCTTTGTGGGACAGGTATATGGCTGGGAGAAGATGCATGAGCTTCCCTCTCTCAGGCTGCTTTGGAAAGTGCTGCTTTCAGGGTGTTGCCCATTCCAAATGGGAATAAAAACGTCTCAGAGGATTGTGACTGCTGCTCATGTGAATGCTGCTGTTCTTGTAAGAGGTGAATCTGATAAATGTCCTAATTGTCTGAACTGGGAAGACGTTTGCTGGAGAATCGCAGGCTCTGTCTTTTGCAGGATAATCATATTTTATTGCATGTCCAGAAGGCTTTCACATTCCCCTTCCTGAGGTAATCCATAGCTCATGGACAATCTCTGAGCATGGCTGAGGAAAGCACAAAGGGAAGTGAGGGTTGCACTCTGAAATGCTGTTTAGCTTAACACTCTGCCTCCCATCCTGGTTTGGACTCTTCGCATTTCTCCTTGCTGCTGCCTTTCACACTCTGCCCTACACTCTCCCAGAAAACCACCTAGCTGAAAGCATTTTGGCAGATGCTTCCCTTCACACATTGAACAGGGCTCCTGTTCTTCTTACAGGCTTCTTGCTTTGCTATCCAGCACCATGTCCCCAAACACTCAGATTTCTCTAGTGACACATCCTATGGGACCTCCATGGAAGCCTTACAGCTCTGAGCTTGTTTGTCACCTTTATTTAGGACCACTGGAAGCAATCTCTAATGCATGAAGTGAGCAAACAGCTGTTCCTGATGCATCAACTAGAGCCCTGTGAGGGATGGGGAATGCATTCATGTGGTTGTTAGTAAGAGAAGGAGAAACGTGGCTGAGTACACAGAATTTAATTTGTATTGATTTCTATTGGTAGATCTCTTAGAAGATACCATGGCTACATACAGGTTCAAAATCACTGAATGGCTCTGAGCTGAAGGGGATGGGTTTCTCTTTGGGTATCCATGGTCTTATTCACTGTCTGATGTATAAAGTTTATTCATATTTATTCTGCAGCACCAACTGAACTTTCAGCTTAAACTGTAGAGTGCAGAAGAGGCAAAATATTAACTCAGGTGAGATCTGTCTATACACTGTGAAGAGCTGAAATTTCTTTACCTGCATAAGATTTTATCCAGAAACTTTTCAGTTTTTCTTCAGTTCACATATTTTTTTCTGGAGGGAAACAGTCCATCTATGTCCTCCTAGAGTATCAATGCTGCTATAGTCCCCAAACTGGGATTGAGTCTTGTGGAGCATCAGGCAGCCAAAGAATCCTATTCAGTTGCAATTCCTGGATTGTAGCCAAAGCTGCAATAACTAGTATTTTACTTGCCATCACTATATTTTACTGTTACCAAAATTAATACTGTTTTATTTTATTTTTCAGTAAGAGGAGAGAAAAAAGTATCCTGTTAACATCTGATCTCATAATAATGCTTATGCATTGCCTGTGCAGAGCAGCCAGAGGAAGTATGCCATGATTCCAGAAATTCTGGGAGTCATTTTGAGCAGGTTCTTCTCATTTTTTTTTTCCCTGGACTTAAAGCAAAATAGATTGTTCCTCTTGATTCAGAAACTACTAGGTTTTTTGCTATGACAGCATGAAATGTCAAGGGATGGTCTGAAGGGTGCTGGAACTAGGCTGCCTGTAAGAGATGTCTGGGACTCTGATGTTTGGAGCTCTGGTACCTTCTGGCTTGGGGCAACCTGCAGAGAGCCAAGAAACTTGTCCATGTGCTAGGTAGTTCAACAAAACCCATTGCTGACTCCACTGTATTCATGAGAAGCAGCTGCATCACCTTCACAGTGTAAAGAGATGAATCTCTGCCAAAGAAAACACACTTCCTTTGGGTAATGCTTTGTTCTGTGTCTGCAGAAAGTGCTCTCAGCTGTGGTTCTCCTCCCCCTGACACCAGTGTCAGCCAGGTTGAATGCTGCATCAGCTCCTTAACCTGCCCCCCTGCAGCCCCTTTTCAAAGTACATTAACTGGCTACTTTTAAAAGTCTAATTGCTTCTGCCCTTATTTACAAGAGGACTTGAATCCTTCCAACCTGTACAATAAATACCCTTTAGGTGGGAAATTTCCAGGCCACAGCATTCATTCCTCAGAAGCACTGCATTTTTTTGAGAAAACGATGTTGAGGTCTGGCTGGTAAACCTTGTCAGGAGCATTAAAGTATGATCCCACTGACAAAATACACAACGATTTGTAATTTCCCCACTGATAATTTCCCCACTTCTGCAACAACCCTCTGGCTAACCTGTGGCTTTGCATATCCAGTGTGCTAATGCTACCTGGTTGCTGTGACAGAACAGGAGATGGCTCAGCTCCACTTACCCCCCTTCTGGGATGTCACTGGCCACATTAATTCATGTCTGTCTTCTTCTAGCCTGCTCATTTTTTCATTAAACTTGTAGGAACTCAATTATATTGGAGGCTTATGTCCTTGTCTTTTAAATTCAGATGAAATTAGACATTGAGCTCTGAAGATGAGGGAGGACTTGCTAGTTTACATGTTTACTGGACAGACAACATGAGTGTATAAGCATCCTATTATTAGAGTGTTATGCTAAAAACACATGCTAAACTGCCTGGAAATTTTACAGGATAACTCTCTTTGTCATACAAAGTTACATTTGGCTAGGAAAAAAAAATGATAAAAACATTCCAGTGAGGAAAAATAAGGAAAGCCCCCCCCAAATAATCATAGTAAATGTCATTTTTCAGCTCTCATTGGACCATAAGGGAAGACTAAACACTAAAATTTGAAATGAGTAACATGTTACTTAGTTCTTGTACTGAGAGACAGAAAAATGTGAAAAAGGGCATGCTTAAAGTAAGAGATGAGTTGAAAATACTTTGATGACAGTTTACATTTATTTCCTTTCAAAAATTAAGGCGGTTTATTTTTCTTCTTCAAAATGTGCATTTGAATGCCTCCAGAACACTCACAAGTATACTGAAGGACTTTATTAATTTTTAGAATTCTTTAACTTGTTTTACATCATCTGAGAGATTTAGGTTTACTCAGGAATGGGAAATCACTGAAAAAGAGCTGCATCACAGGGCAAGATGAATAAAATTAAGGTTGCCATGGGTACTTCACTTTTGAATTTTTTCACTTTAGAGTTTAAAGTCTAAACATAAAAATCCCAGTAATTCTTGGCTTTTGTTGTTAGCACTGAATACACACGTAAATTAACAATTTACTTGTGGCTGCAACTGTAGCTATTGCTGTCTAATGTATAATTCCCTGTACACAGGCAAGCTTTGTTTTTTTCCCTGGTTCTGTAGTTTTTAATTGCCAAGTGTTTTGCAGTATGACATAAAGAGCAGGTGTTCAGAAATCATGCAGAAATTAAAAAAAAAAAATAAAAGGAAGAAACAGGTTATTTTTGACTGCAAAATTTTCTCTGGCATTTGGAAGAATGGAAGAAGGATAAATGAAGGCCAGGGTTTTTATTGATACTAGTGTAGGCCATAAAAAAAAATAAAATGAGGAGAAGAAATAGACTGTGAATAAAGACAAGTAAATGACACGGATTTAGGGAATATCAAATTGCAGAGCATTTACTCTGCTTTATGCAAACTCATGAATACAATCTGTTGCTGTGAGATTAAGCGATTCTAGACTGAAAGTTCCATAAAAAGTTTTTTGATGTTCACACAGCAGCTGTAGAGGTGTGCCGATGATGTGGTCGTTGCTGCACTGAAATACAGAAAGCTGAAATCATCCCAAGAGGTCTGAACATACATCTTGTACTGCTTGCTGCAGATATGATAGGCGTGAAGGCTGGGGCTCTGAAGTCTGCTTTTTGTACCCCTTCAAACTTAAAATATTGGGCTGAGGATCTCATCTCCTGTTGGATAGGAACAGGGTGAGACCCAGGATGTGTTGACCCTCTGGCTGCAAAGCTCTTTACCAAATAGTTCTTCTACAGCCTCTATAGACAGAACTAGGCAATTACTGAAGCAGCTGTTTGGTCCTTAGGAACAGCAGAGCTTCTCCAGTTTTGGGTGAGAGTTTTGCAGCCTGGTTTGGGTTTTGTCTTGCAAGACTTTGTTAGCCAGTCCCAAGTGAGCAAGGTGGCTCAGAAGTACCTGAACATCTGCAGGAGCCCCAGTTGCTGCTGCACAGGCACAGTCCTGGTCCTGCTCAAGAATTCTCTTTAGGTTATTGGGAGTTCTGGAAGTCAGGGTATGCCTGTTGGCACTGCTGGTTTGTTCCCCAGATTTGGGAGATTTAAAGAACCTAAAAGGTCGTCTTGCCCATCTGCTTGGCTGGCAGGGGATTGTTCCCCACTGTGTATTTTCAAGTGTTTTGTCTAACTTAATTGATCCAAGTAGTGGGGCTTTTGTTACTTGTCTTGGGAGACAGGTTTCAAAATACAATAGACTTACTTGTTGAAAAATATTTCCTGATATGCAGCCTACACTTTTGGTGGTTTAATTACTACTGCCACTTTACAATTACCAGTGCTAATTACTGTTGCCATGTTAATTTTTAAAACAATGTAGTGAGTTCTGAGGCAAGCTGGTATTTTAGGATTCTGACAAATTTAACTGGATGAATATCATCCTGTGGGAAATTCTCCAGTAAAATGTAACATTCCATTGCAAATCAAAGGAAACCATTGAGATGTAAACATTTCTTCTGAAATGAGAGGTTCTGGGGAAAAAAAAAACCCAAACACTTCAAATAAACATGAAATGTTTAAAGTTTGACATTACTCTAAAGAATTGATTCTAACTTTAAAAGATATTTTGCATTATAGTTATCTCTCTTTCCCTGTTAACCTTTTTTCCTTTTCCCAGTGATGGATATTTTGGAGTAACAGAAACATCTTTTCTGGCTGCCATGTCCCTTGATTCACATGCATGATGACATTTTATCCTTTGGAACATGGAGCTGTTTTCTCACTATCCCTGGGGCACCTGGGGAACTGGGATCCCTGCCTCTGCCTCTGGCAGAACCTGCTTTCATACAAGCCTACAGATCTGACTCTGACTTCAGAGCAGCCCCTCTGCTGTTCAGCTGAAAATCCAGGCAACCTAAGTAACCCTCACTGCTGTTGTGCTGGAGGTTAAGAAGAAATTTGCCTGGAATTATCTGCAATTGCCACAGTGCTATCACCAGCTCATTTTTAAGCCAGTAACTTCCCATGCAAAACTATTTTGTTGGGAAAAAATCTCTGAGCAGATGTTGTGAGAGTTGCTGTGCAAGTGAGTAGAGAAATGATGGTTATGTTGGAGCACTGCTGGCAGGACTAAATACCTTCTGGTTACTGGAGATACATTGATATGCTATTCTGCCTCTTCTCATCTTGTGAGATGTTCTGGGGGATATCTTTCTAATGGTAATGGCCACACATTTTAAGATGGGCCTTGAAATGAAATGGATTTTATATACTCTTTACCTACATTATAAATGCAGTCCTTGTGATAGGAGTTGATGAGAGTTATTCTTGATAGAGTTTAGCTGTTATTTCACCTTCAGTGCATTTTAATCATGCTTCCTCCGTCAAACACAGCAAATATTTCCATTCTTCACTCAGGTAGCTTTTTCTTTTTCTCAGTGGCTTGGGCAAACAAAACAGCAATAGAATTATTTCCATTTGTCTGTACGTTTGTGTGTTTCTGCTCTTCACTGAAAGAACAGCATTTAAAAATCCATGTTCTTTTGGGGAAATATTGCTATTACCCCAGCTGGCTGACATCCAGCAATGCCTGCAAAACTGAAGTCTACAGGAGTGTTTAAGGCTTGGAAGAACATTTAATGGTGGGAAGACAACCTGATTGTACAGGATTGTATATTTTAAGCCCAGTTTTTGAAAGGGTTTGCAGTTTATAGCTAAATCAAAACAATAGTGGGTAATTTTAAGCAGAGGAGCCAGAAATCTCAATAGGAACAGCAATCAGGTTGGGGTCTGCAGATAGTAATGCTACATTTCTCCTCCTGATTATCACCCTGATGCATGTTTTAGTCTGGGACAAGTTTTCACAGTCTCCAGCTTTTTTCTCTCTTCTTTCTCTTTTTCCTCCTATAAAATGTTACATAATTCATTTTCAGAAAACATGCTATGAGATAAATCTGCTTTATATTAATTCAAAATCTGGGAGAAACAAAAAACTCTAACCTATCTCCCCCACAAAACCAACCAACCAACCAAACAAAAAAAACAACCCGCCAAAAATCCCCCCCAAGAACAGCTCCCCATCAGTTTGCATTACCATAATCATCCTCTTCTTAGACTTTACAAACATTCTCACTTTCAGGAAAATAAGAGAAAAAAGAGAGAGAAAACAGGCTGAGTGTTCATGGGTAAGAATCAGGGCGAAGGCCACCAGGCATATATCCTGGTGAGAGGCTGTTACAGACACCCCTCCCAGGATGAGGAGGCAGAGGAAATAATCTGTAAGCAACTGGGAGAAGTCTCACAATCACTGGGCCTTATTCTTATGGGGTACTTACCAAATGTAAGTACCTGCTGGAAATGTAACACAGCAGAGAGGGAGGACTCTGGGAGGTTCCCGGCACATCTGGTGAGGGAGCCAGCTGGGGAATGTATGGACCTGCTGGCCCCTGTGTGTACAGAGAAGGACTTGTGGGTGATGTGATGGTAATAGAAGGCCACATTGGGCACAGTGGCCTTGAAATTACAGAATTTTTGATTCTTGGAGAAGTAAGGAGAGGACTAAGTGGCAACCTTGGACTTCCAGAGGGCAGATTTTGGCCTGCTTAGAAAACTGGTTGACAGATCCCTTGGGAGATTTTGCTGAAGAGCAAAGGAGTCCAGGTAGGAAATTTTAAAAGGACAGGAGCAGGGAGCACCTATGTGCCAAAAGATGAGCCAATGGGGTATAAGACCATCCATGGTTGAACAGAGAGCTTTGTCTGCAACTAAGGAAAACAAAAAATAAAAGAAAGTTTATTATCTCTGGAAGAATGGGCAGGCCACTCAAGAAAAGTAAAAGGATATTGTGAGGTTATACAGGGAGAAAATTAGAGGGACCAAAGCCAAACTAGAACTTAATTGGGCTACTGATGTAGAAGAAAATAAGAATGGTTTCCATAATTAGATAAGCAACAAAAGAAGGGCTAGGAAGAACCTTTGTCCTTTTTTGGATGTAAGGGACACATGGTGACAAAGGCTTAGGAAAAGGCTGAGTTACTTAGTGCCTTCTTTGCCATAGTCTTTAATATCCAGACTGATTGTTTTCTGCACATCCAGTCTCCAGAGCTAGCAGACAGTAATGGGGAGCAGAATTAAGTTCTCATAATCCAAAGGAAAATGTTCAGTGACCTGCTACATGCCCTAGGCACACACAAGTCTGTGGGACAGGATGGGATCCAATAATGGGTACTGAGAGAATTGTCAGAAGTGCTTGCTGAGACACTTTCCTTCATTTATCAGCAGTCCTGGCTAACCAGAGAGGTCACAGTTCAGCAGAGGTTAACAAATGCGGCACCCACCTACAAGAAGGGCTGGAAGGGGAGCCCAGGGAACTGCAGACTTGTCAGCCCAGTCTCTGTTTTGGGGAAAGTCATGGAACAGATCATCTTGAGTGGCACCACAAGGCATGCGATGGACAGCCAGGGGCTCAGGGCCAGACAGCAAATGGGCTTATAAAAGCCAAGTCCTGCTTGACTAAATAATCCAGCTGACAGTCTGTCACAAGTGATGTTTACCAGTGCTCAGTTTTGGGGCCAGTCCTGTTTAATATCCTTATCTATGATCTGGACAAGGGGATCAGCTGTACCCTCAGAAAATTCACAGGCAAAACGGAGCTGGGCAGGAGTGTTGATCTGCTGGACGGCAGGAAGGCTCTGTGGAGGATTCTGTGTGAATCTGTGATTCAGCTCTGGGCAGGCTGCAATGGCCCATTGCAGGGGGATCAGCATGGCCAAGTGCCAGGGATCACAACAATTCAATGCAGAGCTACAGGCTGGGGGTAGGGTGGCTGCAAAGCAGCCATGTGGAAAAGGACCTGGCTGTGCTGTTTGACAGCAGGCTGAACATGTACTCAGAGAGCAAAAAAGGCCAATGGCATCCTGGCCTGGATCAGCAATAGTGTGGCCAGCAGGACCAGGGCAGTGATTGTCCCTCCTGTAGCAAGCACTGGTAAGGCCACACCTCAAATCTTGTGTTTAGTCTCAAGTCCCTCTCTACAAGAGACACATTGAGGGTCTGGAGCATGTCCAGAGAACGGCAATGGAGCAGGGGGAGGATCTGGAGCACAAGGTTGGTGAGGAGAGGCTGGGGGTGTTTAGCCTGGAGAAAGGGGCTCAGGGAGATCTCATTGCTCTCTGGAATTGCTCTACAACATTGCTCTCAAACAACTCCCTGAAAAGAGGCTGTTGCCAGGTGGAAGTTGGCCCTCTTCCCCTGTAACAAGCAATAGGACAAGAGGAAATGGCCTCATGTTGCACCAGGGGAAGTTTGGATATGAGGAAAAATGTCTTCATGGAAAGGGTTCCCAAGTATTGCAACAAGCTACCCAGGGAAATGGCTGAGCCATGATCCCTGGATGTATTTAAAAGACATGTGGATATGCCACTGAGGGACATGGTTTAGTGGCAGCTTGCCAATGCGTGATTAATGGTTTGTCTTGATGATCTTAAATATCTTCTCCAACCTAAATGATTCAATGATCTTACTGTAATTATACTGTTTCCTTTGGGTGTCTCTTGCCTTCTGTGTATAACTATTGACAGACTATCTTGAACTCTTCTGAATTTTAGGCAAAGGTATATTCTTTTTTATGTCAAATGGAGATTGTTTTCATTGAATAGGCTTTGTATTTGTTGGCATAGGTACACTAGATGAAAAAAAAATAGGCCTTGTTATGTAAAAATTCTTTGGAGGCTTATTCCATATAGTTGAAATTTACAAATCCCTAATAAAGGCTTGAAACATCAATTTGAAGAAATTTCTTCATGCAGTTTTACTATTAGTCTGGAAGATACTTTATGTATATATTCTTTGGTGCATGGGCTCCCTCTGGAGCTTTATCTTATTTAAAAACCCCAAACCTTAAAGCACTTTTAAAGGTTTTAATCAAAACCAACAAGCAAACAAAAGACATAAAGGCATTTTTTCTTTCGCTGTGGGATCCAGTATGAATCTTTTCTTCATGTATGTTTGATATGCCTGGAGTTTCACCATATTATGCCAGGTTGGGAAAGGATTAGAATTAATGTCGAGTTGGACATTAAAAGAGCCTTGCATGAAAACTGTGCCATACAGCACACAAATAATTAATTACAGTGTTCTGAGGATGCAAAGAGCCATATAAATCCCAGGCATTCATCACACCATTGAGTGTCTGATGGCTAATAACAGATTTGATTTTGCTTGCAATGATTCATCAACAAAGGAAATTTTGTTACTCGGAGTATTTTCACTATCTTCCATATACGTTTTAATAAAATGTGAGCACACACAAAGGAGAAACACTTAATTTGTTAAAATCTGGCACTTTCCATGTTTTTCTCTGAGACGTTTTAGGTAAACTTGGAAAGAATTGCACGTCTCAAATCTATTTAATGATTCTGGTATGTTTACCAGCTTTTCTTTATTAAGAACAAAGTAAGCAATAAGATCTGTGTTGGTTTTATGGGAGGGGAAGGCAGTAAAAGTCTTATTTCCTTGAAATGTGTTATTTCTATTTGAAGAGCTTACAAACAACACTATTCTATAGTGTTGTAGGAATAGTTTTTCTTCTATTTGTTTTCATAAAATAAGTTACTGTGATTTAATCAAGTGCATTTCCTTTTTTGGACTCTGATTGATATCAGTAGCCAAATATAAATTAAGTACTTGAATTTTTTCTCTGTTTTGTATAGTGTGCTGTATTGACATGAACCTAGCTGTTGTTTTGTCCATCTCTCAATGTACTCTGTGGGCAAGGAAATCCAGAGATTTTGTCATACTTCTGGCCACTACTGTTCTCATAAAAGAGATTTTTAGTGTCTTATTGGACCTGGAGGGATTTCTATTGTATGAAGGCCTGACTGGATTTCTGTTTATTTATTTATTTATTATTTTTTATGGTATTTCAGTGTTTTTTTGGTTTGACATTATTTTTTTCCTCACCATAACATGAGTAGCACATTGTACCATTAGTTTACAGACAGTGATGAGATGGAGGCATTTCTTCCTGTAATGAGTTTGTGACTCTTAGACATTCTGTAATAAGAATTCTTTTTCTGTGGAGCTCAGGGAAGTCAAGATGTTCAACTCTGAAAACAAAGAGTACCCAGTCATTTTTCCTGAAAAACCCAAAGAAAACCCTAAACCAAACAAAATTATTTTTCAGAAGCAGAAGATCTTTTGTCTTCTGTGAGTGGTCCTCTGTTCTGTCCGTGAGGATCTCTCATCCTGGTCTGTTGCTCAGGTCCCCTTCACATCTTATCATGTAGTCTGTTTTTCTCTTGAAGCCTGGCTGACTTTTTTGAGGCTAGAATGTCACGGATCCTCATACCGATCAGCTTCTTTGTAGCAGTGGCTGTCCGCTCCAAGTGTGTATATTAGTGTTCATCTTCCTTGTTCACGCATTTTATTTTTGCAGCTACTCTTTCCTTGTTAGGATGGCTAATAATGGTTATGATAATCTTGCTGTTTATTTTAATTTATTAGCTGATGCAAAGCTAGCAATATATGGATTAAAAAAAATAATAGAGCCATTATCCTTGAGACTATTACAGGGTGCATGACTTCTTCAGTTAATAAGTCACATTTTTTAAATTCAGTTTGCCACTTAAACATCCCATTTTAATTTTTAACATTTAGTGCTTTGCTTTTTGGGAAATTTTAATTTCTCGGCACTGTCTCATAATTAAGCTCGCTGGGTACACTGTGTTACTTAAAGAGCACTAATAAGCAGGACATCACACAAGTTGTTTCAAATCACTGCCCTTTAAAGAAGGCATATTGAACTTGCTGAGGTTAAAAAATACCAAACCAAAACAACAAGTAAGAGAAGCAGCAAGGCCCAATGTGGAAAATTACCATCCTGAGTGTTGTGACGATGGTCCTAGCTCATGAACAAAGTTTGTTGAGACTCATGAAAAGTGAATTTCCTAGCAGGCTGGAACTCAGTCATAGTCATGTTTAGGGCAGGGTGCACACAGACATTTTTGCATCAGGTTTTCTTTCCTGGGTGACAGCACATGGTGGCAAATGGTGAAATGTGCTTCAGCCTGGAAACTACCATGTGGCCAAGGTCCTGCGAGAGTGAGGCTGCGGGTGCTAGTGCAAACTGTCTTCCCCAGGAAAGCACAGAGGTCCAGCAGAAGTTGGATTGGAGTAGATGTGCAAGGGTTAAAGGGGCAGGTACAAGATCTGCAATACTGGCAAATGAAACTTGTGGGCCAGTTTCTATAAACAGGAAAAGGTCTCATTTTACCTTGATGACAGGCCCAAAATTTTGCTACTGCACATCCTGAGATTTTTCCCATCTTTGCTTTGCAGAGTGGATCTTGGGTATGTTATCAACAGGTTCATAAGTCTTGCTGTGATCCTACTCTTTTCCTTGGTGTGCTGGATCTGAGGCTGATGCTGCACAAAGCTGGCAGGAGAGCTCAGCCAGTTGTATGGGAATGGGAAATAATATTCTGTGATTGATCTGAAAGGCAGGGGAGGAGTAAACGTAATTGTGTGGGCTCAGCTATTTACTGTTTGCAGTGTGAGACTGCAATCAGGTTTTTTTGAAACACAAAAATTCTTAAATAAACCTGGTGAATTGAGCGTACGATGTCAGCTCAGGTTGTAATCCTTAATTTCTTTTTGGTGTTTAGGTTAAATAAAGACAGTGCTTTCATTTCGTTCCCTTAACTCTCACTGAAAACGAACTGAAAGTTGTTCAATTATGCTCTGTCTGCTAGTATGCATTTTTCTTTCTCCCACAATTAACTTGCAACTTGATTGATTTTAAGGTTATTTGATTAAGAGATCAAAGTTTAAAAAATAATGAATTCCCATTAGTTTCATGAGAGTAGGTGGCTGGCCAGAGTAGATGAGGGCCTCTTGCATGCCCCATGATGGGAAAAGGTTTGTAAAATCTATAGAGAGCACAGAAATATGGAAAGTATTGGGTCAAAACTTTCACGAAACAAAGTTTCCTAGATTTGCCTGTCAATGATGATGTTTGCTTTTCATTTTAAATGCATCAAGATTGTGATGTCAGAATGGGGCTTATTCTGATCACTTGTTTTATGTGAGGAAATTTTCCATACAAATGATGCTTGAACAGATTTATATTCCCATTTGAGGTAAGTCTGAGGCTCTTGAAAAGCTCTTTTCAGCCAGAAAGCTTGGTGATTCATAGTAGTTTGACAGCACACCAAACTTTCTGATTTATGGAAAGATAAAATGTTAAAACTTTCCTGTTCTTGTTATTATTGGCCAGCTTGGGTCTCCTGTGAGGAAGATCTGCTTCACATTAAAATAGAATGGAATGGAATGGAATGGAATGGAATGGAATGGAATGGAATGGAATGGAATGGAATGGAATGGAATGGAATGGAAT